>JAOSBL010000211.1:33707070-33719792 GCA_027568915.1 Erythroxylum roraimae
AATCGGCATCGGAATCAGAGATGGAACCGAATCCAGGTATTCCGCATTACCTTCGTTTTTGATCCTTTCACGAGACCTTGGGGTACGTAATAAGGTCCCCTCTACGTACTAACAATCAAGGTTTGAAAAAGAATCTAAGTTTTAAGAAATGGTAGGAACATAAAGAAATTGAAAAAGATCTAAATGACGTCCTTCTTCTAAAATCAAATGGTAGGCTCTAATAGATTCAACTAGTGCTTTGAATTCAATTTTTCATTTCAAAGTATGATTTAGGTTATAAGGGATCCTTTCATTGCGTTAGTGATATAAGTGGTACATCTAGTATCAATCTACTGAGTTTTATATGAAATTTTAGCTAAATTTGATTAGAAATATAATAAAGCACTAGGTTTACCTTTCATTTTAAACCGTGTCTTACGCTTCAAGCAATCTTTATGATAATGTCCAATTTTATAATAAAAATGACATCTATCAATTCTTAGTTCCTTTTTACATATTGAAGTAGGTGACACGTCAACTTTATTTAGTAATGATTATTGAAGAACAAAAAAAAAGTAGTTTTGTTGCATTTACAAATTCATATATCAAACTAGTGCCTATCCTACTCCTTAACAGCAACCATGCTATGAAATGTTACATTTCAAGTAACTGGATCCTATCTAAGAATAGTTCACATCTCATCAATGCCTAAATGGATCAAAACCCACAAAATTTCCAAACTTAATAATGTTACGAACAAGAGAGATGCAATCACATTTGATGAACTCCATAATCCAAATTCAGTAGCGAAAAAATCAAAAAATGGACACAATTTCACAATTTATAAATCAACAAAAATGGATATATAAAGAGATTGTGAACAAGATAGAACAAAGCGAACCAAAAGATCAAAAGGTTAAAAGTTCATAAATGAAAAAGAAGCTACCTTTCGATGAGAAAAGGGCGTGAAGTGATTTACTCAGGTCAGGACTGAACGACGGTGGTGGGAGATGGTGGGTGGTAGGCGATTTAGGGTTATAAAATGCAAACCTTAAATATTTCTCGACTTTGAGGTCTGCATTGTTTTTTTTATGTAAAGTATACCTTACAGAAATATCATTTCGTAGGTAAATTTCCTACGGAATCACAATTCTGTAGGGAAATTTCCCTGCGGAATGGTGTTTCCGTAGGAAATTTTCTTACAAAAACATCATTCCGTAATAATTTACCTACAAAAACATATTTTCGTCCAAAAAATCCCTACGTAGGGAAATTACATACGGATTCACCTTTTCGTAGGGAATTTCCCTATCGAAAATTTTTCTGTAGGTAAATTTCGTGTGCAATTTTTATCGGAAATTATTGGCACCTATTTTTATGACAACTTTCACTATTCTATCGCTAAATTTCGTTGGCAAAGTTTGGTGGTAAAATTCCCTCTCTTTTAACAACGGGTTTTATTTTCTGTTGCAAATTACTTTTTTTCCAACAAATTGACCTACGAAAAGCAATTTTCGTCGGTAATTACTACGAAATTATTTTCCATAAGAAATTTTCTGTCAGTAATTTGTAATTTTCTTGTACTAAAATAAATCAATAGGTAATGACAGAGAACTATTATGATTGGACTCAAAAAGAGTTGACTTTAATTTCATGCTCTGTATAGTCGAAACATTGTATGATGAAAGGATTGAATTACATGGGTAAATCATGCACAAAAGATTAGTCAATCTATTTTGACATTCCTAAATATTTGGGTAGTCATGATGCGTTGCTAGACACCAATCATAATTTACGATTATAAATTGTTTAATTGGAGAATCAAAGATAAATTAAAAGGAATTTTAATTTACCTAATTCTAATTATGAATTAGAATTATAATTTATAATCATTGCCAATATATTGAAAACCTAATGGGTCACACATATAAAACGGTTTGAAAGAGCAAAGTTATTTTAATCAAGTTGGACTTCATTGTTAAGTTTGAGAAACTTTATGATGAAATATGAGATATTTAATAAATAAGGATCTATATGCGATATCGGATCTTATTTTGCATAATTGGTATTTAATTAGAATTATTTGTAATTCCAATTAAAGTTTAATTGAAATTAGAATTTAATTTAATTTCAATTAAATTATTAAAACATTCAAAACTTATTATAAATAGGCTTAAGCTATAATAGAGTAGCACTTCTTGCTTAACCCTTTCTGTAAGGATTACAGAATTCTCTTAACCTGTTCTATGGATACCGTTAGAGGCCGAATACTTATGTAACTACGGTGGTTGAGATGATCAGTTTCGAAAACTTTATAAGGGATGCGACAAAAAAATAATCAAGCTTTGGAATAAGGTACAAATTAAGATTATGTGTTTATCACATTTTATAAAATTATTGTAGGAAGTCAAAATACAAAAAAAAATTGTAATTATTCTACTGCGATCGAAATTGGATCCTATCTAGATTTCCCAACAACCTTATGATTTAATTCCAAATTTGAAGAAATTAAATTTGAAGAATATGTAAAATAATATGTTTAGCTTATGAATTTGAGAACCATGACAACGCCACTATCTTCAAACTGACGTTAAATCCTTACTCTGACAGTGATCACATGTTATGTCATTTGCATCTTTATGGCGGACAGGATAATCTAAATTTACATCGGAAGATCTTAAAATTTAGAGTCTTGAGCTGCTCTTGAACTAAAATATTTCCGTAGTTAATACGTTTCTTTCTTTAGCTATGAAAGATTAACCATTTCAGCCATAGATACGCATCAACTCTTTTTACTAGAAATCGAGAGCAAAAATCTTCCAATTGTAAACCATTCTTTCTTTCCTCCTCCTTATCAATCACTGATAATGGAGATTCAATTTGAGCATGAGCACGTCTTGACTTTTTGCGATGAAAACAAGGAGAGTTTCATCACAAATTGCTCAACTTTTTCCCGTTGACCTCACTAGACATGACATGTGAACTTATGGTTTAATTCCAAATTTGAAGGAATAAAATTATGTCCTCAGCCTCCAATCTTATAGAAGCATATATAAAATAATATGTTTAGCTTGAACCGCTATCTTCAAATTGACATTCAATACTTTGACAAAGTGATCACATGTCATTTGCACATGTATGGCAGATAGGATAATCTAAAGGAAGATGTTAAAATTTAGAGTCCCGAGTTGCTTTTACACTCAAAATATTTTCATTGTTAGCTGCGAATTTTGAAGATTAACCATTTCAGCCATACAAAACGTCAAAAAACCTTCCCTACGGTAAACCTTCTTTCTTGCCCCTTCATCAGTCAGCTTAAATTCTGACAACGGGGATCCAATTTGAACATGAGCACGTCTTGACATTTTGTGAAGAAAACAAGAAGAATTTCATCCACAATTTGCTTAAAATTTTCAAACGAGAAGAGAGAAACAGAAGAAAGTTAGATGGTGATGCAAAAGTTGTAGAGTTAGATGATGATGATGAAGAAGATTATCCCAAGTGCCGTGTCTGTTTCAAAATCGTGGATGATGGTCTTGTCTATTTTTGTGAGGTGTGTGATGATATCTGGGTTCCCAAATTCTGTGCTTTTCTGCCTCTTGAGATACGAGATTTGTTGGACATTTTTGTCCTTTTCCATAAATTGGACAACTATTAATTGTAATTTTAGTTTTTTTAATAACTTATCAGTTAAGTTACGTAATTTGATCCTAACAAAGGTAATAAAGTGCCCAATAAATGATCTAGATTAATGAGACAAAGTTCAGGAAAAAAAAGGATCCTAATTAGTGTAGATCGGACTCATATCGAGCTTGTGATGGGGAAGCTTAATATAAAAGAGCTATATATAAAAGTTAGGGTCTCCTTCAGTTACTTATGTAATTTGTAAGCATACGGATCTTCTGACCCATTAGGAGTGCTTACGTCTTACGGAAACTGAAGAAAGGCATTAACTGAGTATCGGTGATTAACTTCCACAAAGGTCCCGGGAAGATTGGAGCTCGTTTTGGCATCAGAAACAGCTTTGGACCTCTAGATGGAGCCAAAATTAGGTATTATGCATTTCCTTCTTTTTTAACCCTTTCATGAACAATCCGGGACATGTAATAAGTTCTATCCCACATGTTACACGTGATATCAGAGCAGTCATGTGATCGGGTTGCCGGAAACGATTTTCAGTTTCCATTCATTATGCCCATATAAAATGCAAGGATGACATAAAGTTGTATCCCTTATGTTTGTGGACTTTCTAGGATATTGATAAGAATGGAAAAACTTAACAACGTCCAATTTATCTCTATAGATCTTATTCCCATAATTAAGCCGTTACTTTTTCATATCCAACAAGAGTTGTTCTTGAAAATTATGTATTCGACAATTGAAAGTTAGAACTTTTGTTCTTTGTGAGCAATATGTCTCTACATAGTCCCACTGAAGAGGAAAACTATACTCCTACTTACCTTCTTGTAGGCGTGATAAATTCATAATCATCTCTAAAATAAACTCTTTGAATTTATCGTGAAATTGAATCTTTCAATGTCTCGTAGCCTTTCAACTATACATCAAATGTATCATTAAAGGCATTAGTTATAATTATATGTAATATTATGAGATTTGGACCTTTCAAATTCCTTCTTACTCATACTATTTATCCTAAGAACGATTCTCCTATAAATATACATTGAATAAAACAATTTGTTCAATGAATCTGTAAGATTATATCCAATCTTTTGGATATCTTATAACCTTTTATTATCCAATTTAGTTTTAAACTTAATGGATAATGTATGCTTCAACCAAGCATCATATTCTTGAATCTTTAACTTTGAGTCTTTCAAAGAATTAACGTTTGATATCTAATATGAAATATTGCTAATTGATTCAATTGGAATTATAAAAGGTAAGTCATTATACTAGGCATTGCTATAAAAGAAATATTGTTGCATCATACAATATCTCATATTGTATTTAACTCCTTACTTAAATTTATACTCTTATAAATTTAGTTAAGAATGTATTTACTAGAAAATTTCAATCCATTTAGATAACCAAAAATTTAAAACTCACCAAATCGATCTCATTCTCAATGCTCCAGCATTCTCAATGCTTAATTTCTACTTAGATTTAAACAATTTGAATTTTAAAAAAATTAAATTATTATTTCATTTAATACGTATGACTATATCATATAAAATCATTAGTAATCTAATGAAATATAAGCATTACCCTTTTATAAATTGTTATTCCATCTAATACATCACATGTATAAGATTTAACCATTCAATACCACCATCATCTTTTCATCAAAAATTGATTTGGTTATTCTTCAACTATACAAATTTCACAAGTTCCATATGATTCATAATCAAAAGGATATATATATCCTAGTATGTAACTTTATGATTCTCGTTATATTGATTTAACCAATTTGTTATAAAAGGATAATCTCGGTTATCTAACTTTTTATTCTTGCTATTTATGTTAAACATAAGTCTCCTTTAATCCAATACATATACAAACTATTTGCATAAACTTGAATCAATTACTTTTACTTAGCAATCTATTTCTTATCATGCTTTTAACATTACAATAATGTTGAATCGAAATTTAATATCAAATACACATAAGCATGAATTAGAAATACATATGATCTCTATCATATCACATATAGGCAAGAAAAGTCATGCAATTGTTTTCTTTTAATGACAACTATTATCATACTGTTGCTAAGCCTTTAATTGTAGTCCACACTTATACTTTTAGTAGGCTAAATTAAATGGAATTCCAACAAGGTACTATACCTTTCAACTCTACTTTATGCAACCTTTTGCATCTTGTTATCATGGTGTTGACATACATCTTACATGTTGTCTTCAAAGTTTATGTGACATTAGTCAACTCAAAATGTCAATACAACTTGTCATTCATAAGATTTTGACATATCTCTAAAACTTTAACAACAAATCCTCAACAAGGATTATAACAAATTTGCATAATGGGCATATATTTCTCTTTTCTAACTTTTGAGAACACTTCTCAAACATAACTTGTGTCCAAGAAATTTGGTTCACTAACTTAGCATCAACTATACTAAACAAGGTAATTTTCACTATTAACAAAATAAATGTAAGAAAGCAAGTAATCAACAATATGTCATTAACTACCAAATAAAATTAGGACTTTAATCATGCATTTGGTTACTCCCACTATTTTATTCGAAATAATAGCCCTCACTACTATTCAGAAAGATTATTATAATCTTTTTAGTGGGCTAGGATCTCATTCAAATGTAGTTGATCTTGAGTTTGCTCAACAAACCAACTAGACCTAAATTAGGTAGAAGATAACTTTATCAATCACATCTTATGTGACTCCTAGATCCATTAGGTGACAACTGTTGTTAAAACATATCATACATATTATTCCTAACCCTGCCTCTAAATTCATGTGATCATGAGTTTGCTAATCTAAATCACACAAATTTAGTTAAGTAGAACCCACTATCATAAGATTAAACATGTTCGGGTTAAAGTGTCCTTGAGTTTGCTCAACAAGCCTACAATAAACAGAACTCTGGTTTATTTTTATAACAATGGAAGGCAACAATCACGTTCTTAACGTGTACTTCAAATTTTAATGAGGGATTTAACTTCAGTTATCTCATCGAACACAAATTACATGTAAAATATCACAAATATAAAACATACAATTTATCATACATCCAATAAATATATCAACCATATAAATAAAGTATGTAACTTAGGCACTCATAATCAAATTATATGCATAAAATATCAAGCTTCGTATGATTTTACGTATTGATCTTCATAATCTAAAATAACATTTCCAACTCCTTGGAAAACTTAAATTAGATTAAAACCATTGATTCCTAAATAGATTAAATTCCTATTCCAAATAGAAATTTAATTTGATTTGAAAATAATTTTCAAATCTAATTGGAAACTATTTCCAGTTTATCTTGACCCCTTTGATAAAATTTAATTGAAAATAATTTTCAATAAATTGTACTTCTTACTTATTATAATTTAGAAAAAAATTCAAAATTATATAATTAACACATTCGAATCCAATTTATAAAACTATTTCTAATATAATTAGAAATTACTATTTCTAATCTCTTCAAAAATTATTTTTCCTTAATTAGAAAACTATTTTTTAATATTAAAAGGAAACAACTTTCAAAATTAAATAAAACTTTTTCAAATTTAATGAAGAAAATCCTTTATATTATTTATTTAGAGATTGATTTCTTAATAAATTAAAAACCTTTCTTTAATAAATTAGAAAACTATTTTTAAAAATATTAAAGAAAGTACATTTTTCTTAATTAATAAATGAAAACAATTTTCAAAATTTAATCGAGAAAAAAACTTTATCTAAAAATCAAGAAACTTATTATTCATAAATAAAAACAATTTCTAAATAAATTAAATAATAATTATTTAAACAAATAAAATTATAAATCTAATTTATCTCAATCAAATTGAAATAAATAAATTTAATTAAGAAACAACTTTCCTAATTATTTAAGAAAATATTTTTCTTAATTTTAAGGAGTCTAATTAATTAATTTCAATCTAATTAAAACTAATTAATTATAATTTTAGAAGTCACTTTTCTAAAATTAATTAGGAATCAATATAATTATTAATCTTAATCAAATTAAAAAAATAATTACTTTTGAAATTGACTTTTAAATTTTAAAACAATTTTAAAATTATGTTTGAAATTTAATTAAATTAAGAATACATTATTACTAATTTAAATAATTCTTTTTTAAGTTTAAGTCATACTTAAACCAGTAACCAAACAAACCTATTCTTAAACCTGTCGCCAAACACCCTCTTCTTCAACTTAGTCTCAAACCCTAAACTCAAAGAAGCTTGCCGCGGCCGCCGCCGCCGTCATCTCTATGGCCTCCAGTCTGCGCCGCCGTCTGCTTTTCTACTCTCGCTGCCGTAACCAATCGTTGAGTCTCCAACCGTCATGCTTATGCCTCACGCTGTCTCCACGTCGCTCTAAATATTAGTTCTCTAACAGTCGGAAACAAAAAACGACTCTCCAACTCTCCTACGTTTCTCCAACAGATGGCTTGCACGTCGCCGCCATCTCCCATCTGAAGAATTTTGTGAACAGTAACTTGGACCAAAAACTCCCAAGTTTATTGGTCACATCAAGCTACAGTGTGAAACATCTCCAACGTCTGCTTAGCCACGGACGCGACATTCACCTAGTATTTAGCCCCATTCTTCGTCGTTGTCACTGCCCACTTGGGTTACAAGCTGACATTTCCATTTTGATGAACGAAAGCTATAAGCAACTGAAAAACTCGCGTGAAGAAGAACGTGAGTAGAGGGCGAGAACTAGAGCCAGAGGCTAGTACTCCGACATAAACGAATTCGCAAAAGCTCGAAAGCCACTTAACCAGCTAGCACAACACAATTTTGCCTTTTGCTTTTGCTTTTGCTTCTGCGACACCTCCGCTTGAGGCTCCTCGAGCCTTCTTCACGACTCAAATAAAAACCCATAACTCTCTCCTGATTCTATGATTTCCAGAAGACTTATTCCATGCGTTTTTTCTGATTTTGAATTCTAAGCTATGGGTTTTTAATCTGAACGTTTCAGATTTCATTAAACTGAGTTTCATAAACTAGTTCTAGGGTTCAAACCGTACGCAAATGCAATTTTCAGAACCAAAAGCAAGCAGCAGAAGCGCTTAGCTAATTTCCGGAAAACGCAATAACTAGAATAAAGGAGATAGAACAAATATCCAGAATTCTAGAACAATTCTAGGTTTCACGAAGAATCAGATCAGATCTGTTTTTTTTTTTTTATTTTTTTTAATTCCAAATTTTCGATCAATAACAATCACACAATTTAATTAAAACATAGAATTAAAAACTTACTCTAATACTACTTTTAAAAAATCGGGTTGAGATTCGATCTCGACTGAAGCGAAATAATCACGAAACTTTTCGTGATTTTTGATTTCTCGAAAACTATGATCTATTTAAATCAATAAAATGATCAATACGAATTATAATAAAGCGAAAACCTAATTCGTATCTTATTCCGAAGCTTAATCTTTCTCTTGTTGTATCCTTCGAACCGTTTTTGAAACTGATCTGTCTCAACCATCGTAGACGCATAAGTGTTCGGCCTCTAACGGTATCCACATAATAGGTTGAGAGAACTATGTAACTCTTACAGAGAGGGTTAAGCATGAAGTGCTAGCTCTATAAAGCTTAAGCCTATTTATAATAAGCTTTAGACATTTTAGTAATTTAATTGAAATTAAACTTTAATTAGAATTACAAATAATTCTAATTAAATACCAATTATGCCCATATAAGATTCAATATCTCATATTGATCCTTATTTATTAAATATCTTATATTTAATCATAAAGTTTCTTAAACTTTACAATCAAGTCCAACTTGATTAAATTAACTTTTCTCTCTTCAACCCATTCTATATGTGAGACCCATTAGGTTTCCAAATATGTTAGCAATGATTATGAAATCTAATTTTAATTCATAATTAAAATTAGATAAATTAAAACTCCTTTTAATTTATCTTTAATTCTCCAATTAAACAATTTATAATAATAGATCAAGATTAACGTTTAGCAACACATCATGACCACCTAAATATTTAGGAATATCAAAGTGATTTTGACTAACCTTTCTGTGCATAATTTTCCATATAATTCAATCATTTCATCATACAATGTTCCGATTAGACATAGAGCATGGAATTAACATCTACTTTATTTTGAGTCTAATCATATTAGTTCTCCACCATTAGCTATCAATTCAATTACTGACATTTGTAAACTATTTACAAAGCATCATTTTACCTTGGCTAAGGATTTCTTAAATTAATACTAATAAAAAAAACAATAAAACATTCTCCCTAATTACTTTAGGGTGATGAATCTTATCTCCATCACTCAACTATCTCCATATAGTTTATGCTGCATCCAATAACTACCGATTAAACAACCTATGATTAAATAGATCATAAGTAATATCAAAACATAGCAATCCTCATACAAAGTAACTTTGATGACCTCAAGTTAAAAAATCACTTATACAATCATCACAATGAAAATTTCATAGACATACGAGTAATGTTCCAAATGGATTTTTCATATTGAGTATGTTCAGTGAACTTGTTCTCTAACAAGTACTCATCCTTTTGTTTAAATATCTCTGTACTTTAGCCTATGAGATTGACTACTTTCTTCATAAGAAAAAACAAAACATGTGCTAGTCTTTTTACGTTCTATATTAATGTCCAATCTTAATAGAACAATGACTAGAAACATTTAAGACTAATACATAAATGTAATATGAATCTCATAATTATAATCTCATTATAATTTCATTTGCAATGTACAATTATCCTATGGACTTTATCATATACATCTAAATATGTAGAAGATAAAAAATGCCTTTAAATAATTTTGTTACTAAACTATAATCAAAGCGATTGGTTGTAGGGCATAAACCAATAACAACAATATGATTCTCCCATTATAATAGGAATTATGATTGGATATAATTTGCCATTAAGGGCTCAAAAATTTCTAGTTTTGTAAGGTCTCTGATTTTTATTTCAAGCAAACCCACTGGAACAGGTTGCTTCTCTTTGATCAAATCTCGCACCACAAACCTTTTTAGGGGGTCATTTAGCCCCTAGTATTCCATACTAAAATAGATATTCGGGGGACATAGCCCCCCTTTATAGTTGTTCTTCCCCTTTCTCCTAGTAGTACCCCTCCTAGTTATCTCAGTTAACTTATTAGAGGTCTCAACCTCATCTTGGCTCACCGCAGTTTCTTCAGCCATTTGAGTGCATTGTTCCTATTCTAGCACCTTAGTCTCTTCCTCTGCTTTCTTCTATTGACCTTCAGTTTGTATAAAGACTATTGCATCCTCCTGATCAGTGTGCAGGGGAGGAACCATTCCATTAGAAAAAATTAAGCTAGTATCAGGTTGACCCTCTATGTTGCATGCTTCTACCACTTATCCCATCTTCTAAACCAAGTTTGGTTCCTCAATAGAAAGATACTCTGTTCCAGTCTCATCCCTACAGACCTTCTGTGAGCCAAGACCCCTAGTTCCCTCCTGCTCCGAATCATTGCCCATTAGTTCATCATATCAGCCTGTTTGGAATTTTTTACTAGTGGCCTGTCACTTCTTTTTGGAGTATGGAAAGGATAATGGGATTATCTTGTTCACCATTTCATCATTCTCCCCAAGACACATCAAGAAGATATAGGGAGATCTTCTTTAGTTCCAGAAGCTTCACTCTTCTCCATGTTAATTTATTATTGTTGTATTTAGAAATTTACTCTTTAAATAATAATATTGCTATTCTAAAATTTTCATTCTCAAAGAAACAAACAAAAAGAGAGCAGCATGCATCTTTTAAGAAAGGCCCTGTACGATCATCTACAGATTCCTTAATCTTTATACTTTGATGATTGGAAATTTAGCTGTATAGTAGGCTTTTGGGCTACACTAGGCCGAAAGCACGCACAATTTTGCATTGTCCAGTCTAATCAACACCATAAGAGCTGTCCAAAACAAGAAGCTAGCTTGCTCAAAACGTAGGCCTAAGCCTATAAAATTGGGCAAATGAAGAAGTGAAAAACGGGTTGAATCACCTGATTTACAGTCCAAACCTAAGAGACCGATGCTACATAATATGGTAAGAAAAGGGAATTCCAACACACAACAAATTGAGCGTAAGATTGATTAAATAAAGCTATCTGATGCCTTAATATATAACTCAAAACTAATCCGGAGAAATAAAATAAAGTCAAAGACAAATTTAAATACAACCAAGACTAGGACATTAGAAGGATAAGGTTTGCAAGGGAGTTGGGTTACAATGCCAGCTTGGTGGGTCCAATTTCAAAGCCATATTTGTATATTATCGTATCCCAAATTAATTACTCCCGTCAAAATCATGACTTTCATTTATTTTAAGAGAGAATATGTCAAAATCAATTTTATATAATTATTAATATTTTTATTTTTATTTTTATTTTTAATAATTAAGTATTAAGTAAATTTTACAAATAAATTAATTTTATACATTGCTTAAAATTTTAAATTTTTTATATAGGATCTAATAATAAATATTAATGGTATAAGTTTCTTTTACTAATTTAATTTGTATGAATCACTACTAGTAATTTTTTAAATAAATAAGATGTATTTATTAAAAAAAGTTGTTATTTACAATTAAATATTTGATATCTTAATAATTATTTAAATTTTAAAAAAAAATTATTTAAAAGCATCGTCAACCCTATGAGCCGTGGTGCATAAGTCGGAGTATCCAATACTTTTTTTTTGTTGAAAAGAGTAAGAAATTGGAATTAATACTCAAAGAAAATTAAACAAGAAAGAGGGAGGATTAACAAGCCACTCCCCCCGATCCACACTTGAACGTGTTGCAGCAGCCAAGTGGTGTGCAACAACATTCGCAGATCGATGAACAAAAGAGACATTCACATGAACCATCTCCGACAAAAGAGCTTTACAATCAGCTATCACTACACCAAAACTGGAATTATCAATATAAGAAGTAGCATTGACTGCTGTTGCTACTTCCAAGCAATCCGTTTCCAGCAGAACTGGTGACCAAGAATTTGCCATTATCCAGCTCAATGCTTCCTTCACCCCCACTGCTTCAGCATCTCGAGC
>JAOSBL010000211.1:33723585-33735542 GCA_027568915.1 Erythroxylum roraimae
TATTGCTATTGAAAAGAACTGCATTGTCGGAGTTCCAAACCAGAGATCTTATTCCGAATGCGACGCATTCTTCTCCAAGACAGTAACTTGTCCCAATGAGAAGTCACTGAACTACGTTCCATGCAAGAATGTTTACGTGAAGTCATTGGAGAATAATGATAAAAAATCAACTGTAGCAGCTCCGCCGCCAAGATCATATGATGCACTTTTACCTAACAAATTGAGGTTATAATAGCCTGGCGGTTCATATAAATATGTCTCTCGTACATCGATTCCCTGTTATATGTTCTTAGCATACCTCTCCTTGTTTGTCACTAATTCATATCATGGATAAACTATATTAATTGTATGTTATCTGATCGATGCTCAATAATCCTGGTAAGCCCAGCTCTTGTCTTAATCAAATTGAACCATGTTCATGTTTTCCCTTCATTTTCTTGCCCTCAGTTTCATTGTCTGGTAGAAGTTCGACGGCAGCATAAACATCATAAATTCCGCTGAATGAATCCGATCCAACATCATAACTTGAGCTTTCAAGTTCAAATATTGCGAGTCATCTATAGTCTAGAAAAGGACTATATGTGTTTTCTTTTTCTTTTTCGTTTTCGTTTCTTTAACGTTTAACTCCACCGTAACAAGTGGAGAAGATTTGGCAAGAAGAAATCATTCCACAAGCGCGTAACTTTCCATGGGAAGTGATTGAATAAGATTAATTCCAGATCTTGACATCCTAAAAGAAGATAGCAGATGTTTAACTACATCTCCGTGCATTATCTTAACTCGAAATGCCTACTTTAATTAGGTCCCATTGATAGACTTTATTAATACAAATGGTTAATAAACTATAAATCTTATCCCAATGAAAAGGAATTTCTAACAATTCACACCTCTCCTTCTCTAATAAATTGACACATTTATGAAGCATCTCTATCTTTTTCTTTGATTCCCAACTCTCCTAACCCTTCTTTTGCCAAATGTAATAAAAAGAGAGAGAGACTGCAACTTTTCCTTTTAAAAAGAGGTTCTATAATGCCTTTAAGATATTCAATAATTGAAAGACGACCATAGTTGACACCAAGTCCACTGGTAGACAGGAAGGTTTCTGCTTCAGCTGTGTCTTGCTTTACTAAAAGAAGAAGAAAAGGTAATTGGATGGGTCCAAATGTCCTCCCTGCCGACATGATATGATATGATATGATATGATATGGGCACGCAATCTACCGCGACGTTGAGCGCAAGAAGAACCGGGTCACTTTGGGAGTGCAGATCTTCTGTCCTATATTATGGTGTCTCATTGTGTCCAATAAATCTCAGCCATTTATTTATGTGGAATCCGCGTAAGACTCGCGTGAGTCCCGCAAAATAAATGATTGAGATTCTATAAGACATAATAAGATAGAGTAAAACTGGACAGAAGATCTGGTTTCTACTTAGGATAATACCGTAAGATTAGAGGTGTCAAGTGGATTGAGTTGAGCTAAGGAATAAATGGTGAGAATTCAATTTAAAATTTAATTAAATTTGAATTGCACAATTTACATTTATTTAGGTTTTCAAAATAAAATTATTTTAAATTTTTTACAATAATATTATTTTAATAACTAAATTTCTAAAAATTTAAATTAAAAAATTTTATATTAAAACTAAATCTTAAATTATTCTTTTAAATTACCACAACTTGATTTTATTTTATTATACTAAAATTTAGTGATTGGGCTCAAAGATACCTTTGAAAGGTTCGTTTGATTTTGGATACAGGAGAAGCTGAGCCTTTAAGGAGAAAAAACACAAAGGTTCTAGTTTTGGTTGGGCTCAATGCTTCTAATATCTCCAACCTTTAATTCTCCGAACAAAATAGTTCTACTTTCATACTAGTAAAGACCAAGTCAATCCTGTTTATAGTGGGCCACTTGCACCGTGTAGACTGAGTCCAGATCTCCTGTCTAATATTATGGTGTCTTATTGTGTCTAATAAATCTCAGCCATTTATTTATGTGGGACTCGCATGGGACCCGCGTGGGTCCCGCAAAATAAATGGCTGAGATTCCATGAGACAGAATAAGACAGAGTAAAACTGGACAGAGGATCTGGGATGGTGTAGACTTGGTTTAAGTTCCATAATCAGAGCTCCCAAGTCCACCCACCAACTAGTGATTGACGCACTAATCTCGCTAAATGGTTGAAATTGCAAGGGAATTATGGCATACACTCCATATGTGATTTTAGAGTTTTGATGTTGACAATGTTAATTAGCGGACCATCACAAAAGGTGTAGTATATAAAAATACTATCTTGCTCTAAAAATACAAAATCACCAACCACACTATCTTGTTCGTTGTATAAAACACTACTGAAAATCCTTTTTTCTTTCTGCACCACATCTTCTTCAAACTCCTTCAAAATGGGAAGCTTTTGTTTGTATTCAAAAGCCTTAGTACAAACCCTCGTTGTCTTGCTTCCAGTTCTTGCAGGTGTGAGTTGCCAGATTATTGATGACCCATTAACACCAATACTATCTCCGTTACTGCCTCCAATTATTCCTGAGATATTAAATTTCTTGGACCAGAGACTAACCATTTTATTACCTATTATACAAGCCTTCAAGAACACCATCACCTTCGACCCCTTAAACATAACCCAGACTTGGGTTGGTCCCAATATCTGCAACTACACCGGCTTCTACTGCGATAATCCACCTGATAATCAATCTGCCACCGCTTTGGCCGCCATCGATTTCAATGGTTTCCAGCTTACGGCCCCTTCTCTTGATGGTTTCATTGACCAACTTCCTGACCTTGCCATCTTCCATGCAAACTCTAACAACTTCTTTGGGGCCATACCTTCAAAAACTGCAAAACTTCCATTCTTATACGAGCTAGACATAAGCAACAACAGATTCTCCGGTAATTTTCCTATGGAGATTCTTGCTATCACCGGGCTGTCTTTTTTAGATATCCGATACAACTCCTTTACTGGGTCGGTTCCGCCACAAGTTTTCACTCAAAATCTTGACGTTCTTTTTCTGAACAACAACAATTTCATGCAAAAGCTCCCGGAAACACTTGGCTCGAGTCCTGCTCGATACCTCACCTTCGCTAACAACAAATTTACTGGTCCTCTTCCGAAGAGCATCTTAAACGCTTCCTCAACGTTAACAGAAATATTGCTCCTGAACAATATGCTTAGTGGTTGCCTTCCCTATGAACTAGGGTTACTGAGACAACTAGTTCTTTTCGATGCTAGCAACAACCAACTGACAGGTCCTTTGCCTTGTTCGTTGGGATGCTTGGCCAATATCCAGCAACTCAGTCTAGCCCAGAACTTGTTATTCGGTCAAGTACCGGAGGTTCTGTGTGCACTTGGGAATTTGGCGAATCTATCGTTGTCAAAGAATTATTTCTCAAGTTTGGGTCCAATGTGCAGGAAGCTAGTGAAAAGTGGGGTCCTTGATATCAGAAAAAATTGCATTCGGGATCTTCCCGATCAAAGACCAGTTCAAGAGTGTACAGCCTTTTTCTCTCACCCCAGGAGTTGTGCCAACCCTGCATCATTTACCATTCTTCCTTGCAAGAGTACTCCTCCTCCAAATCATCATGGGTCAGGACCAAAGAGAAATTTGGTGAGTTACAATGCCCTTCTGAGACATAAACTGTAAGAACTTGGGTGACAAGATTGAACAACTATTGCTTTCAAATGCCGTCATCAATTATGGTTGTAGTGGTTTCCTAGCATGCGCGCAAAATTATGCAATGAAATATATATACTTCAATTTGGAAATGATTACATGTGGAACAGTAGTTCTAGCGGCTCATGTTGACTTGAAACAAACATTTGGCATGAAATTGTTTTCCACTGCCAAACTATTCTATAAACCTATTGTTCCAACTCGGATCTATATGCGTCGATCGAACTTCGGGATTTTCTCTATAAGGCCCTTCATTTTATTATCTTAACTCATAAATTCATTTATCAAGTGAAAATAATTTTTATCATTTTCTAAATTTTTTCTAAATAATTTAATTAAATAATATAAATTGTCATGATTTTAATAAAATATTTGTATAAACATTTACTATTCTAGAATTCTTTTTTCTTCATCCTTAGAATTATTTCCTTTCATTTTAATAAATAATTAAAATATGATAATCATTTTAAAAATAAATAAATAATAATTACAATTATTAATAATAAATAAATTATTTATTTTTTTATAATCGTCGAACCTTTGACCAAACTAAATATATAGATTTATAAAGAAAGATTGAGTGGACATTTATGATACGTAGTCTCCCTTTCGTTCATTTGGGAGATAAATCAGATCTTGTGAGTGGTTGATAAACTATGATTGCATTTTGATTTAGGAAATTTCTATAGATGTGAGGCTTAACAGATAAAGAAAATGGTGGATATCCACTCTGCCCTTGGAAATGTTGTTTTTTACGAATTACGGGCAAATGCAATCAGGCATTCCGTAAGAGCCAATTCTCTCATTAAGAACCAACCTTGCCCTCTCATCTTTCTTCGCCTACTTTCAGTTTATTGGCATATTCCCCTTATTCTTTTTTGGATATCACTTTTCTTTTCACAAGTCTTTTTTCTTTTTTCTTTTAGAACCAAGTTGCTTGTGAAAAGGGTAAAGATCTAATATTAAATCTATTGTTTTAAGAAAATTATTTTCATTCCACTAAGTTTCGCATACAGGGTCAAGAGAGATTCATAAGCGCATTTGCTTAAACTACTTACATTTGGAAAAACTAATATATTTAAAGAAATATATTTCTAATTTATTTCTAGTGCATGTGTTGATAAAAGATAATTATTAATAATGACGGAATAATAATAAATGTTTTTGGAAAATTTATTAATAATTGAGAAATATCAAAAATTAAAAAGACCAACTTTATCAATAATCAAAATTTGAACTTTTCTATAAAAAAAGGGATTATACTATTAAAACAAAGGAATAAGATATTTCTCCCTCAAAGTGTTTTGAAATTATCTACTTATTAAGTCAAAATTCAACAAAAAATATGGAGATAAAAAATTAATACAAGAGTAAAAGCCCTTACTAAAAAACAATTAAACACTTCAATTTAAATGGTATTAAGAGATGATAGGTCTTGTGACTTTAAGGATTCTCTTTTAAGCTTAGAGTCTAGTCTGGTCCTATCTGTTTTGATTGTTATCCAAGCTTAACTGTATCCCTTCAAAATAAAAATATTTTAGATACCTTAGCATTATAAATAAAGACTCATAACACAAAAGAAAGGATTGTTTTCCCAACAATTTGAAGTCTCTTATAGTAATAACCATAAAACTTGTAGAAGTGTCGTAAACCTTGAAAAACAAAAATAAAATAAATTCAGATATAAAAACATAAAATATTTTATAAACAACATAAATAAAATAAGAAATATATAGTAAAACCCAGAAGTTCCATCAACATCTAAATTTGGAAATATAACATACTATAGGTGCGGTAAAAAAGGTCATACAACCAAATATTGAAGAAGCTTCCCCTATAATGATATCTATGATACCGGAAAAAAATCTGTCTTATTCAATTATCTACTGAGCAATGAAAAAGATTAAATAAAAGATTGTACACAAGCATGATCGTGATAATAAGGAGATATCCAGAAAAGCACGATCGTGCTTGAGGAAGCGTCTCGCAGTGCACGATCGTGACAGTGAGAGTGTAGAGATATATGACATCTGTGAATATCCTTCACTCTTTTGGTTATAACTTTTTGTGCACAATCGTGACAGTGAGAGTCAGAGATATATGACAACTGTGAACATCTTTCACTCTTTTGGCTATAACTTCTTCTTCAGACCTCTGAATGACTTGAAATTTGAACCACAAACTCCTCACACATTGTTTTTCCTTGCCACAAAAATTCATAGCCATCTAAATTCATTAGGAAGGGATTGATTGATGAATTTAGGATGAAAATGATGAGGTGTGCTGGGATATTGTTAAATGGAGTATTTTTACTATACAGGCATCTGTATTTTGGCCATATCTTGATCTTTACATATCCAAATGGTATGATTTTAAGTTTATATTAAACTAAAGACATATGGTTACAAATTTCCTAAAGGAATAAAATTTTAATTCTGTCTATAAGAGTTTCAAACTTTGGCTTGAAACTGTGTACAAAGTATTGTTGTAGCTCGAGTATAGCCTGAAATATTTTGTGTATAACATGCTAAATACTAAACCAAATGGTAAGAACTTAGCGTCATTAGAAACTTAAGACATAAGGGAACATTTGTTTAGAAGAAGGTGATGCCTAGATACTTCATTTTCCTTGTCTTAATAACCATGTAAAATGGACCAGAAAATCTGTTTTTAGAAAAAGATGGAATGATCAATTGAGTTATGAACTTTGACTCAATTTGTTTTATTGAGGGGTAAACCTAAGTTCAACTTGAACTTGTGTGAGTTTTGATATATGAGTGATCAAGTGATGAGAATAATGGCAATATACCCCGGATTGTCATTGAGCATGTATAGTACATAATCCATATATACATATGTGCATAAATGAGTACTTATATAATTGTTCCAATTTGTGATATGTGTAAATGTATATTGCATGATATAGAGGAGCATTTAGAGCGTCAACATCTAGACCTTGTCGGGACTTCGAGGCAATAGCTTTCTGGAGCAACGTATAAGTAACCTAGATGGTCTCACTTAATTAATTGTTTATTTTAAATTATGTTCTGAATTATCTTATGAATGTGAATTTGATTATGATGATTCCGGACATCAAATATCCGAGGCATTTGATGCACGAATGAGATATTGGAAGTGTTGAATCTGACAAAATAAATGATTCTCAATGTATATGTTGAATGCCGGACCAAAGTCCTAAGATAAATGTGAAGGTAAATGTGATGCTTTTCATTATATGAATGCATGAAAGATAAAGGTAGTTGTGACCGGAGTCTCCAGTAAAAAGAACTTAAAGCTCAGAATTTGATAAGAGCCTCTGGCTCAGTTGCTATTGTACCCCGTATCTACTAAGGCATATGAGACATTTTCTGATATAAGCTCGGTATCGACAAGGGATATGGGCTAGTAATAAGGGACTCGGTCATAACAAAGAAATAAATGAAAGTGAGTCTCATGCGCATTGCATTTATAATTAATATGTATATTCTAAATGATTGAAATGATCGGTTTGGCTGCTCTGAATGTGATATGTGATGCTACATATGTGTTTATACGTGTTGATATGATGAATGAATTGAGTGAACCATCGAGGATGGTTACCTCACTGAGTTCACAAAACTCACCAAAATTGCAACGTTGGCATTTCAGGACCGAAAGAGGACATTAGTGACAGAGAGACTCTACAACAAGCATAGTTCTTGTACATTTGGAGAGAAGGGATGGCTCAAAGCTTGGTCATCTGAGATTAAAGGATTAGATAGAATTTTTGTATAATTCCTCATGTGTGTAACGTGTTTTGTATTTAGTTTTGATAATGTTCATGTAGGGATGAAATATGAAATGCTACAATGTACATATTCGGTTTTTATTAAATGAAATGAGGAATTCGATTTTAAAATATTGTGACATTTACGGACTAAATGATGATGCCATGATTAAATGAGTGTCGTAATTACTCTAGCATGCCACCCTTGTGGGTATCACTCAGGATGTCGGGTATGTGTCTTGCGAGAGTGGAGTGCTACACATTCTGGTATCAGAGCATGGTTTGGCATCCATAGGGACAGATTAAGCATATAGACATGAAATATCGTGAGAAATGCGAGTAGTAATTGAAGTTATTGTCTATTATAGGTCATACGACGTAGGTGATCAAGTGAGACATTCAGCTGACCTAGAATCAGTAGGAGCCAGTAGAGAGTCTTTTGTGCCTCGATCTGAGAGAATGCCTCTGAGGATTCTTGAGAGAAGGGAAAGGAGGTATGAAAGCAGGTACAGACCCTGCAGAGGCCGAGGGATGGCTGGAGAGAACGGAGAGGATCCTTGATCAGATAAACTGTGAATTGGACGAGAAGTTCGACTATGTGGTTTCTTTATTGCAAGGCCCAACATATCAATGGTGGAAGACTGTTCCAGGCAATACCACCAGGCCTTGTAACTTGAAGTGGGAAGACTTTCTGAAGGTCTTCAAGGAGAACTACATGCCCAAGATCTACCTGGACAGAAAGATAAAGGAATTTCTAGATCTGAAGCAGGGCAGATTATCAGCGGCAGAGTATGAAATTAAGTTTAATGAGCTGAAGGGGTATGCTACTGCCTTGATTCCTACCGAAGAAGATAAGTGTAGGAGATTTGAAGATGGGCTGAACATGGAGATAAAGACAAGGCTAGCAATCACTAACTTGAGCAATTTCACTGAGTTGAGAGCTGCTTCGATTAGAATTGAGCAGCTATTGAGAGACGGACAAGCAGAGTATAGGCAAGAGCCCCGAATGAAGAGACCTAGTGAATTTCAGGGTAGTTCTGGCAGAAGGTTTAGTAAACGCCAGAACAGATCCTTTCGACTATCGGCTAGATCAAGACAGTCAGGCTTCAGACAGAGGGGTAGTTTTATGCAGTTTGGCAGTGGAAGAGGAGCAGTAGTGAGTCAGTTACCCAATTGTGAGCGCTGTGGGAAGAAGCACGATGGTGAGTGTTGGACATTATCAGGAGATTGTTTCCATTGTGGCTCTTTTGAGCACCAAATTAGAGATTGTCCTATTGTTGCTGGAGCCCAGTTTGGTGTGAGAGGGGGATCAGTAAGTGAAGCTACTGTCCAGCAAAGTCGAGCTAGTGGGTTTAAATAGAGAGGCTGTGGTAGAGGCAGAGTGAGATCTGGGAGTTCTGCTATCAGGGGAGCAACCAATCGCAGTCTCAGGCCTGAGTGTATGCAATGACCAGGCAGGAGGCTCAGGATTCTCCAAATGTCGTTACAGGTGCGTTACTTATTTTTACTTTTGAAGCATTTGCATTGCTAGATCCTAGATCTATGCACTCTTTTATCGCATTGCATCTAGCATCTAGGTTTCATTGTGATAGAGAGTTATTGAAGCATGGATTAGAGGTGAGTACTCCGACGGGTAGTACTACAGTAATAGGAGAAGTCTGCAAGAGGTGATTGATTAGAATTGATCAGACAGAATTGGAGGTAGACTTTGTCATACTACAGTTAAGGGAGATAGATGTTATCCTAGGCATGGATTGGCTCACTGCTCATAGGGCTATCATGAACTGCTATACTAAGGAGGTGATATTAGAATCTCCTAATTAGCTAAGAGCAGTTTTTCGAGGTGTTAGTCAAGCAGTGCCAACCAGGTTGATTTCGTTCATGAGTGTTTTGTGGTTGATGCAAGGGAGATGTGAGGCTTATCTGGCCTATGTTATTGATACTCGAGCTGAGCATAATGTACAGGACATTCCTGTTGTTAAGGAATTCCTGGATGTGTTTCTCACTGAGCTATCTGGCTTACCTCCAGATCGGGAAACGGAGTTCACGATCGACTTAGTTCTGGGTGCTGCTCCTATATTTATCCTTCCAAATAGGATGGCACCTATGGAACTAAAAGAATTGAAGGCTCAATTATAGGAATTGTTAGAAAAGGGTTTCATTAGATCCAGTGTATCACCTTGGGGAGCTCCAGTTTTATTTGTGAAGAAGAAAGATGGAACTCTGAGACTGTGCATCGATTATAGGCAACTGAATCGAGTAACGGTGAAGAACAAGTACCCGTTGCCTAGAATTGATGATTTATTTAATCAGTTGCAGTGAGCTCGGATGTTCACTAAATTGGATTTGAGAGTTGGGTACTATCAGTTGAAGATAACAGAGGCTGATGTACCGAAAAGTGTGTTCAGGAGTAGATATGGGCATTTTGAATTTTTAGTAATGTCTTTTGGGTTAACTAATGCCTCAGCTGCATTTTTTGCTTTAATAAATAAGATATTTTAGCCCTACCTGGATCGATTTGTGATTGTTTTTATTAATGATATCTTAGTGTATTTAAAGAGTAGAAAAGAATATGCTGAGCATCTGAGAGTAATTTTACAGATTATGAGGGAGAAATAGTTGTATGCCAAATTCAGTAAGTGTGAATTTTGGCTAGATCAAGTAGTGTTTTTGAGTCATATAGTAACTGGATGAGGCATATAAGTGGATCCAAAGAAGATAGAAGCAGTGATGAAGTGGGAAGCTCCAAAGAATGTATCAAAAATATAGAGTTTCCTTGGATTGGCCGGATATTATCAGAGGTTTGTTGAGGGGTTCTCGTTGATCTCAGCCCCTCTGACTAAACTTCTGAGGAAGAATGTAATTTTCAGATGGAATAACGATTGTCAAATGAGTTTTGAGGAGTTGAAGCATCGATTGACTACGGCACCGGTGTTAACTATTCCATCAGGAATTGGAAGATATATAGTATACAATGATGCTTCGCATCAAGGAATGGGATGTGTATTGATGCAGTATGGCAAGGTGATAGCCTACACATTGAGACAACTAAGGTCTTAAGAGATTAATTATCTAGTACATGACTTAGAGCTTACTGTAGCTATTTTTCTCTAAAGATATAGTGACATTATTTGTATGGAGAGACATTCCAGATATACACTGATCATAAGAGTTTGAGTCAGAAAGAATTGAATATGAGACAAAAGAGATGGATAGAGTTGTTAAAAGACTATGACTGTATGATTGAGTATCATCTGGGAAAAGCTAATGTGGTGGCTGAAGCTTTAAGTAGAAAGTCAAATAGCAGTGTAGCTCAGATTCAATTATCAAGTTACCGAGTTTAATTCATTTGAGAGATCTGAATGTGGAGTTGAATCTAGAGCAGAATGAGGCATTAATTGCTACATGAATCTAGAGCAGAATGAGGCATTAATTGCTACATTGAAGTTGAGACCAATGTTGTAAGATAGAATCAGAAAGGTACAGAGTAAACATTTTGATATGTTGAAGCTTATTGAGAGATTGAAAATGAATCCGGATTCTGAGTTTGACATGAGAGATGAGAAACTGTGGCTAAAGCAGAGGCTGTGTGTGCCTAATGTGGATGATCTGAGGAAGGAAATTCTAGAGGAAGCTCATATGGCCGCTTATGATATGCATTATAGTACCACCAAGATGTATAACACGTTGAAGCAATATTTTTGGTGGCCTGGAATGAAGAAGTAAGTAGTAGAGTATGTTGCTAAGTGTTTAATATGCCAACAGATAAAAGCTAAACATTAGACACCAGTTGGAAAGCTACATTCGTTGCCTATTTCGGAGTGGAAATGGGAACAAATCACTATGGATTTCATCATGGGATTACCCAAAACTCCGAGGCAAAACGACACTATATGGGTTGTGGTGGACTGATTGACTAAGTTGACCCATTTCTTACCAGTGAGAGAGAATAACTCACTAGACCAGTTAGCCCGGAGATATGTAAATGAGGTGGTTAGACTACATGGGGTTCTAGTGTCCATTGTATCGGACAGGAATCCCATATTTACTTTGAGATTTTAGAAGAGCTTATAATTATCTATGGGTACAAAGTTAAACTTCAGCACTGCATTTCATCCTCAAACGGATGGACAAAGTGAGAGGACAATCAAGACTGTTGAAGATATGCTCAGGGCATCTGTATTGGAGTTTCAAGGAGCATGGGATCAGTATATAACATTGATCGAATTTGCTTACAATAACTGTTGGGACTCGATCTCAGAACCGGACCCCAACCGGAAAACGAATCAAAAGCTTTCTGAAACGAACACAAATCGGAAAACAACGAACAAACCAAAAGCTGTAACATCCCACCCCCGACGGGAAGGGTAGAATAGTAATTTGGAAAGGGGTGAGAGTGATTAGGACTGATTGGACATGCTCATGCATATTTTATTGTCGAACAGTGAAATTTTGCACATGAAAAATAACTGTACATGCATTCATGATATTTCCCGGTATTTGTGC
>JAOSBL010000211.1:33768967-33779163 GCA_027568915.1 Erythroxylum roraimae
CACCAAGTATTGATTGGTTGGTAAAAAATATACGTAACTTATATATTGCAACCAAATAATTTTTGGTTGCAAAATATGTATAATTAGCAACCATTTTACTATGGTTGCTGAGAATTTGGTTGCTGAAACCAAATTTTCTTGTAGTGTATTCTTTGTATCCTTCATTATATCATAGATATTCTCTTTCATAGTCTTCACTTCTATCATTCATCTTCGTTAGAGTTATGAACATACTATAATGTTAAGCGGGCTGGAGATTCAACTGATCAATGTTCTACTACTTGTTATTGCTTCTTCTTGGCACATCCCTTATTTCACGGTGCAGTATGAAACTAATAGTTATCCCTTAATCTAGCAAAGAAGTGGAGTACCAAGCTTTTGTAGATACTATGAGCATTTTCTCTTCTTTTGCAACTCCTCTCTTTTATGATAATTATTTCGCTATAAAAATTGCTCATAATAATATCTTCCATGAGCATACTAAATATATTGAAATTGATTATTACTTTTTTGTGATACCTTGTTATTAAAGATACTATTCAACTAACTCCTACTTTATCACAATCTTAAAGTGTAAATAGTTTTGCCAAGTCCCATGCATCTCAAGGATTTTATGAACTTGTTTTCAAACTTAAAATGTTCAACTTCTTATTGCCTTAAGTTCAAAGGGGGGTATTAACATATAATGTGCATATATACGTTATATTTATGTAATAACTACAGTAACCTATCGTGTGTATATTCTTATATAAGATTACAAGTTTATGCATAGATGCCCTTTTATATAATAATTTTACAAATATAGAAATACAAAACATTCTTTTCTAGAAGTATTTCTTCTTTCTGCACCTATAATAGGAGTCTAGATCCTCTGTCTAATATTATGGTGTCTTATTGTGTCCAATAAATCTCAGCCATTTATTTATGTGGAGCCTGCATTAGGCCCGCATGGATCCTGCAAAATAAATGGCTGAGATTTTATGAGACAGAATAAGACAGAGTAAAACTGAAAAGAAGATCTGGTTTCTATAATAGGGTCATCGATTATAACATAACCAGAATCGATGGTAGATGACTGCAATGATATGAACAGTAACAGTAGCACAAGCAAGCTCCAGTAGTTATGGCACAAAAAGACTTGAGTTAAAGAATTTTTATATACTGATATAGAAAATATGAAAAATTAATTAAAAGATAACACTAATCAAGATAACTTTAAGTAATACATAATTGTTAAGAAATTAAATTTTAGTTAACATCACAACTAATGGATAGATATAGCTAATATAAATTGTTCGGTTCCAAAATTTGTATGGCAACTTATTATGTTCATAAGCATAGTGCTCTGTCAAGGATACTCATAATCATGTTTGTAAGTTGAAGTGATGTTAGTGATTTGAACCTCTCTCGATTACAATAAATTGTACATTTGCTTTAGTGCGGAATTTCGTTGATATGTAATCTCTAACGACTCCATCTTTATTAAACAATTAAGTGATTAACGATTTACATTTTTTTTCAGAAAAGATCCTTATTCTGTCAAATGAAGCATTTTTAATAAATATATTTTACATAAAATCCTAACTACATTTTTAGAAGGTGGGAGTATTCTTAAAAAAATGTGATCATTTGTTAATTATATATTTTAAATAAATTAAATAATTACGACTTAAGTAATTTTTGACGAACTCTTATTGTATAACAAAGAAATGATGTAAAATCTCCATTTTACCTTTTGAGACGGTGTCATTATTCATGTTTCTACCGACTATTTGGCCTTTTTGGTGCAAATGTCTTCTTCCACAACATATTGCAATATGACAATTCTCACTATTTAAAGTTTTGACTTATGCAAGCACAAATTTCATATTATATTAAATGCAATTCATATGCTTCCGTCACTCCAGAGCGAAGGCAACATCAAATAATGTTACCCAACTTTGACAGGAAGAGGTATTAAGAAAACAACCCATAACCAATAATATTTAGAGTTAAAATGTGGAACTAATAAAAAAGAGCAGGTCAACAAGAACGTTGTCACAAAGTTTTTGTACTATAAGATTTTCCAATTTGACTATAAAGTGAACTAACTTAAAATAATTGGTTTGTGAAGAAGCACAGTAAAAAGTTCTTCAGCTAGGCGTGACTTTTGGCAATCCAAAAGGGTTCAACTTTCAAGGCTGTCACAAAGGAAACGAGTGAGTTTAAGACTTTCTTGTGATGTTTGGGACATATTCCAACAACCGTGGAAGACGGGGAATTCTCAACATCCACACACTGTCTAAGGGACACCATTTCAAGCCATCAAAAACTCCAGTCGTTAGAGACTTTCATTAGCTGTCTAAAGTTGTCTTCTTTTGCCCAAGTTTCCTCCGTTTCCTGTGGGCTCGTGGACCTCTTTTTCATACAAGCTTAGTCCTATTTCGATCACTGCTCATGGACTTGGTTTGTCTTATCAGATTCACAGTTTCAATTTAGAGTAATTACTAAAAAAGCTGTAGGATGTATTAATTTCGCAAACACTTCAATTTACTATAGTCGTTTCTAGCATAATCAAAAATCAGAAAAATTAAACAACTAATAGCAAAATAACAAATCAACGCTGATATTTGTTAACGTTGTTTGGTATACCTTATTTATGTCTGCAGGGCTCTGAAAGAATACTAAATAAATAACTAATGTGGAAAAATTCAACATAAATGAGAACACTTAAGAAATAACCAAAAAACAACTCCCTTATAGATTCAGTTCCACCGAAACAGGTCTAAAAGTTGTCACCACAAACTATAAGCTAATTTATGAAAATAGCAGTATTAATTCACAACTGCAGCAGGAAGACATCAAGTATGACAGCTCATGTAAACAAGCCTTCACAAAAAATCTAGCAGATTCCACACCATGATTAACTTTGATAGAAATCACACAAAATACGGAACAACCTAAACGTGACCCAAACAAGGAAAATCAACACTCAATCATTACCACTCCAAGATGATGCACCCATAAAGAAATCAGTCAATAAACGTCACAGCCCAAGATGAAATTATATCAACATGGAGATTCCCTCATT
This sequence comes from Erythroxylum roraimae, assembly GCA_027568915.1. Taxonomy (NCBI): domain Eukaryota; kingdom Viridiplantae; phylum Streptophyta; class Magnoliopsida; order Malpighiales; family Erythroxylaceae; genus Erythroxylum; species Erythroxylum roraimae. The sequence goes on from JAOSBL010000211.1 coordinate 33,772,038, forward strand.
GATGCTTTCATGCACCGAGGATGGATCACTTTCATTGGTTGAACTCAAATGGGGTTCATCTTCCGACCAGTGGCTTCCAATGTTACGTTTGTGGGGTGTAGTTTGAAGAATCAATGGTCATGGCCAAGCTTTACGTCCACCTTTCTTTCTCAGACTAATCACCAACCCTTGAGACAAGACCTTCGTAGCATACAATATTATGCACTTTGCTGCAACGTAATCCACTCAATCACAAATACAAACTAGACTTCTTTCACACTCTTACCGTTATCCAACAACAACGTAATATACTCATACTCCTATTCAAGATAGACTTCTTTCATATGTGAACTATTATCCAAAAATCGAATTCAAATAAAAATTGTCACATAGCTACACCTCATCTTAATTTAGATTTTAAGACTTGCAATATCTTGAAGATCCAATAATCAAAAATGTCAAAATTAAATAATGAGAAATAATAAATATCTTAACAATCTCCCCTTTTTTGGTATTTTTTCACAAATAAGAAACTCCCTCTGGACATATAATCCGCATGAGAAAAGAACTCCCCCTTATTCCAGCATCAAGTTCCTAAGAACATCTATTTTTCAAGTTCAAGAAACATCCAAAGAAACAATAATGAACAATAATCCAATCATCCAATCATCCAAATTTCTCTTCCTTGGGACAGAAAGATGCCAAAAAGCAAGAGTAATAGTCAAGAAGATACCTTAAAATCTCCCCTGAATTGAACAGTCACCAAAACAAACTGACGTCTCCCCCTTGGGACAAAACAATGTCAAAACAAGAATGGTTTTAATGCGATCAATCTCAGCGATTAACGAATCACAAAAATCAGCAATAGGTACAGCGGTAGAATCATAAGCATGCCAAAAATGATAATTTACTACCAATCAAAACACTCGCCAACATATCAATAACCACATCAAAGTCATCTGCATACGACTGATCAAATTCAAAAATCTCAAAAATTCATTCAATGAATCATAATCAACTTTAACCAATCTCCGCCTCATATAAACCATATGAACAGATATTACCCAAACTCAATCAACCCACAATATAAAGAGAAACCAAAATAAAATTTGAAAAATCTAGATGTTAACTCCTTCGAGCACCCTTTCTTTTGTTTGTTTTTAATAAAAAACATCAAACTATACTTCAAAAATGTAAAGCACATAGTCCCTGTGCCTCTTGAAGAAATTCAAACCTGGGTTTATTCCTTGTCACATTATCTCGGTTATCAATTGTTTGGTTGATTTCTTCATTTGAAGCAGCTGACTTATCCTTCGTCTGAACAGTTTCTTCAAAAGTAACAACTAATTGTGAATCTAAACAATTTCTTATTTTTTCTTCACTACGTCTTTGTACTTGTACTTGGCCCTTTCTAACCCAAGAGTGCTTCGGTAATATGAGTTGCTGTTGGAAATTTAATGGAGAGTATCTAGATTTTCGGTTTTGACCCCTTTGAAACATCATTTGTAACAACTTGTAACATTTCGGTCTTATATGCCCGATTACTCCACAAAAGTGACATGTAGGTATGAACCTCTTATTTTCCTTTGAGATTTCTCCTTGGATAGATCTGGTCGCAACAATTTTCTCATCATTCGACTTGGAACATTCACGTCTATAGCTAATGTCTTGAAGGTCTCCTTTAGTCTTACCAATTTTCAACAACTTTTCTAGCTTTTTGGTACCTCCATTTAACATTCTTATTCCCTTTTCCCTACTGACCAGCTTCAGCTTTGTTTCATTAAGCTTATCTATTGTAGATAACAACTTCTTCTCAAGATCTTGAATGGTATTCTTCATGGTAAAGTTTTCTTTCTTCAACTTCTAATTTTTCTTACATGTTTGGACCTGTTAGGATAGATGTGCTATACTGTTGCTTTAAACCTTTAAAGACTGATAAAGAATTGTTAACTTTGCAGATGAAATGAAGAAGAGAAATATTAATGAACACCAGAATTACTTGGTTCGATAGCTTTCAGTGCTATCTACATCCAAGGTTCCCACTTTCAGTGCTTTCAACTAGTATGGAAGAAGAAGGGTATAGTTTACAGAGATGAGTGCTATTCACAACACTTGTAAGAGTCTTCAACTCTTCTAGTACTCAATGGTAAGTACTCTAGCACACTCTTAAACCCTTCACTCTAATTCTCACACTCTCTAATATTGAATACAATTTGAAATGTGAAAGATGAATTCTCTATGTATGTTGGTGCAGTGTCTGATGCTTGAGTTGTTTCTTTTATAGGTGAAGAAGTTGCATGTATGGGTTTTCGGATGAGCTTGGTTAAATCAGACATGGGTCATGTGCCTTCCATGTGAGTGACTAATCCTTCAGCTTTCAACTAGTATGGAAGAAGAAGGGTATAGTTTACAGAGATGAGTGTTATTCACAACACTTGTAAGAGTCTTCAACTCTTCTAGTACTCAATGGTAAGTACTCTAGCACACTTTTAAACCCTTCACTCTAATTCTCACACTCTCTAATATTGAATACAATTTGAAATGTGAAAGATGAATTCTCTTGTATGTTGATGCAGTGTCTGATGCTTGCGTTGTTTCTTTTACAGGTGAAGAAGTTGCATGTATGGGTTTTCAGATGAGCTTGGTTAAATCAGACATGGGTTATGTGCCTTCTATGTGAGTGACTAATCCTTCAGCTTTTGTCTGCGTATCGTATTGTTTTGAGCTGCGTTTTATATTGAAGCTTCTGACTTGTATTGTGAACGATTGCGTATTGACCACTTAGTTTCTGACTTGAGTTTTGTCACATGGGTATGTCTGAAGCTAACCCATTCTGTCTGATTGGAACATTTGAGAGCCACTCTCTCCTTCTCTCTTCGTCACCTTCAGACACTCAACACATATACACCTTTTGTCTTCAATTTTTCATCTTTCATTTGTAAGTTTGTTGTTTCTGGGTGTAGATTGGTGGAGTATAGTTGATCTCCATCATATTATTCCCTCCTACTCCATCAATCTTCACTCTGCCCCAAAAATTTGAGAGTGATTTGAGAATTTTAAACCTAGTTTTCACCACCCAGTGAGATCGGATGAAAGAACCTTCGGTGTCAAGGGGCTTCACTAATCTGTAAGTAGTCCCTACAGAAAATAAATTTCTTTTGAGTTAATACCTTAGTCCTAAAATCTTATGGGTTTTTCTCTCCTGTGATTTTCTCCAGATTGAAGATCCCCTTTGCGATTTGGTCTTTGACAAAGTGTAATCACACATCTATGTGCTTGGATCTCTCATGAAGCACAGGATCTCTACTCAGGTACCAAGTACTCTGGCTATCCGTATAAATGACTGACTTTGTGATGTCTGTGTTGATTTCTTTTAGTATACCCGATAGCCATGTTAGCTCCTTTACTCCTTTAGTGATAGCATAATACTCTACCTCTGTGGTTGATAAACTCACTACTGATTGCTGTTGTGATTTCCAACTGATTGTGTTTGCTGATAATGTGAAAATGTATGCTGAGATTGACTTTTTTGTGTCCTTATCTGCTACATAATCTGCATCCACATAACCACATAAAGATAAGTAATTGCATTCAGTTAGTTTTGTTTTAGAGAAACATAGTCCATAGTTGATTGTTTCATATATGTATCTGAGAACACCCTTGAGCCCTTGCCAGTGTTCTAAACCTAGATTGACCATAAATTTACTTAGGATACTAATGGCATAAGCTAGATCAGGCCTTGTGCATAGCATAAGATTCATAATACTTCCAACACCTACATCATAGGGATAGTGAGCCATTGCTCTCTTTTTATCCTCAGTCTTAGGACTCTTGTCAAATACCATCTGTAGGTGAGATCCTAAAGGAACTAAACTAAGTTTGGCTTGCTCCATGTTGAATTGAGCTAAGATCTTTCTTATGTAATTCCTTTGAACAAGCTAAAGCTTTTCTTCCCTCCTCTTTCTGATTATTTGCATTCCTAGAAGCTTCTATGAATGCAAACATTAGGACCCATTTAGCAAACATTAACTCATAGGCTTTATAAATATTTTCCTTTTTATCAACTGAAGTACTGTCATCACTGTCATAATCTGAGATTGAGCTTTGAGCTGATTCGTTTGCGTTTTTCCCATAATTTTCTGATTTACTCACGTTTTCGTCATAGGTTACTTCCTTTTTGGTTGTTGTAAAGCAAGTAACTGGACTTTTGCTGTATAAAACAACTAACGCAACACTATTTATAGCTTCTTTTTCACTACCATACTCACTTCTGGATTCGTTCTCACTCCAAGTGCTTGTATAGGACTTCCCTTTTCGCTTCTTCAAGGTGTTAGGACATTCTGCTTGCACTTGTTCGAAGCCTTGACACTCATGACATTGAATTTTCTTCACTTTTCTTTTACCCTTTTGAGTTTTCTCTTGTTTTTTGAAATTACTATTTAATGAGCTCCCATTATTTTGCCTAAAATTGGATCTATCCTTCTTCACTTTCTTTTACCACTTATTGAAATTTCTTATCAATTACTTCATATCCTCATTCTCATCGGATTTATCACCTAAGTCATTCATGATTTTACCAATCTCTGCTTGCAATGCTAATCCTTTGTTCCTCTCTCGATTATCTCTCAACAAAACTATCTCAAAGTTGAGAAGAATCTCAATTACCTTATCCAAAGACAATTAGTGATATCATGGGCTTCTTCGATGGCCGTAATTTTTGGTATGAACCTCTGAGGCAATGATCTCAATGTCTTCTTAACCAGTTTTAGGTTAGAGTATTTCTTCTCGAGTTGATGTGCTTGGTTTGCTATGTCACGCAGTCTCTCATGGAAGTCTCCAATTGTTTCACTGTCATCAATCTTTAGTTCTTTAAATCTCACAGCCAACATCTAAAGTTTTTAAGCTATTATAGATTTTGATCCTTCATATATAGTATGCAAAGTGTCCCATGCTTATTTCACCGATTCACAAGCTAATATCATAGCAAAGTAACCTTCATCAACTGCACTGAAGATGGCATGCAAGACTTGAGAATTTTTAAGCGTTCTCTCTTCTTCAGCCCTTGTCCACTAAGATGTATCTTTAAGCATTACTTCCCCCTTTTTATTAGTCGTCACAGGATGTGTCTAGCTATTTAAAACTGAGTTCCATGCTTTTGTTTCTTGTGCCTAAATGAATATTCTCATCTGTGATTTCCACGTAGGATAATTTGAACCATCTAATAACGGTGGCCTAATGATTGAAGCCCCTTCTCTTATAGCCATAACTGCAAAACATGGATCTGCACCAACTTGGTGTACCAAGTTCTAATTCGGCGACCCTCTCTGCAGTCGTTTCTAGCACAATCAAAAACTAGAAAAATTAAACAATCAAAAGTGAAATAACAAATCAACACCGATATTTGTTAATGCAGTTTGGCACACCTTGCCTACGTCTGCGGGGCCCTCACCTAGCTTAATACTTTCACTAACAACAATAATTTTATACAAGGCTTTACTGAGTTGACACTACTCAACCCTTAACATTATCCCTTGTTTTTCACTACCCTGAAAGAATTTCACACTCAATAGTATTACCGCCTCGTACTAACCTCAACAGAGGATTTTTCTCAACAATCTTATAACTAAAGAATACTAGATAAATAACTAAAGTGGTTAAACAAAATTCAACATAAATGAGAACACTTAAGAAATAACCCAAAAACAACTCCCTTATAGATTCAGTTCCACCGAAACAGATCTAAAAGTTGTCACTACAAACTATGGGTTGATTCACGAAAATAGCAGTATTAATTCACAACTGCAGCAGGAAGACATCAAGTATGACAGCCCACACAAACAAGCCTTCATAAAAAATCCAACAAACTCCACACCATGATTAACTTTGGTAGAAATCACACAAAATACGAAACAACCCAACTATGACCCAAACAAGGAAAATCAACACCCAATCGTTACCACTCCAAGATGATGCACCCATAAAGAATTTAGTCAACAAACGTCACAGTCCAAGATGAAATTATATCAACTTGGAGATTCCCTTGTTGATGCTTTCATGCATCGGAGATGGCTCACTTTAGCTGGTTGAACTCAAACGGGGTTCATCTTTCGACCAGTGGCTTCCAATATTACACTCATGGGGTGTAGTTTGGAGAATCAATAGTCTTGGCCAAGCTTTACGTCCACCTTTCTCTCTCAGACTAACCACCAACCCTTGAGACAAGACCTTCGTAGCCTACAATATTATGCACTTTGCTGCAACGTAATCCACTCAATCACAAATACAAACTAGACCTATTTCACACTTTTACCGTTATCCAACAACAACATGATACACTCATACTCCTATTCAAGATAGACTTCTTTCACATGTGAACTATTATCTAAAAATCCAATTCAAATAAAAACTGTCACATAGCTATACCTCATCTTAATTTAGATTTTAAAACTTGCAATATCTTGAATGTCCAATAATCAAAAATGTCAAAATCAAATAATGAGACATAATAAATATCTTAACAACTACAATGCAGATTAGGAAATCCAGATTGAAATTGCCTGATTGATAGTACAGACTAGATTGCAGGTTGTGACTTTTGAGGTATAATGCATTTTGGTTCCAAGTGGAAATTAAAGGCTGCATGGTAAAAGACGAACATAAATCAAGGATTCTAGATATTCCACTACAATTCTGCAGAAAACCCAGATAGCATATCGCAATAAAGGATCACACTTTGGTTCGCAACTGGCATAGTTAATCTCAGGAAAATGAAAAGAAGAAATCTTCTGGTGATAAGTTTCCGTTTCAAACGAAATAAAATTGGGAGTATGTGTGATCAACCTCTTAACAACATTGATCATTAACAGCATAAATAATTTACGCTTTAAAAAATATCTTATTTGGTGCTAATTTTCAAACCAATTTATAATTTCATAAAATCTGTTGTAATTTAAGATGCTCAAGTCAATAAACAAGCTTCAAGCAAAATACATAGTATCACACCAGAAAACCATAACCTCTTAACTTCTAAGCTTAACTTCTGATCACAAATTCTGGGCCACAAATCACATAGCACGACGATCCTTCAATTCTTGAATCAAAGCTTTCAAGTTCGAATCAGAGGAACCACCTTCTTCAACAGCTTTCC
>JAOSBL010000211.1:33844837-33863377 GCA_027568915.1 Erythroxylum roraimae
CTTAAAATGGTGGAATTAGCTCCATGATGGGCAAAGACTCTGGCCATGTCGACCATTGGAATTTGATGGCCTCCACCCACGAATGGAAAGAAGAATATTTCTACAGCAGCTATGGAATCCGATTCCATTGGAAGCTTTGACTAGACGATAGAAACTGGAAATTTTAGCAGAAGGAGAGGGTTTAAAGCTGCAGATGATGTGGGATGTCTCTGAAAAGAACCTAACAACACATATATATAGTCAACGAAAAGGTGTATATATTACCGACTCCTAAGATTGGAAATAACGTAAGCAGGGTCGTCAGCTACCATGGCGTTTAGGCATTTTCTCTTTATCTCCATAGAGTAACATAACATTTAAGTTCCATTCATTTGTGCTTATACTCTATTATCTATTCTTGTTTTTGTCCCTTTCTTTTGGTTGGATTGGTTCATTCCTCGTAGCCAAAGTTGCATCTTAATGGTACCAGAACACGATAGACAAAGAATACTAACAGTACACGAGCTGAAAATGGCCTTGAGGGCAATCATCTGCAAGACCCAGATGCGTTAAAACTTATAATCAGAAAATAACTTGGAAGAAATTGTCAACGCGTATTGTCAAGTTTACGTGCAAAGAGTTGTATGCAATAATGTATCAAGGGTTAACCATTAACAGAGGATAACTTGGAGAATTGTCGTGACCTGCTCGTCTGGTCTGTGTTTCATTTAAAACTTAATTGTTCAAGTCAACAGGTAAAACACAGAGTCCTCGAGATATCAGTCAAAAGGTTGTGCTATTACAAAATAGAGTACAAAGTGAAATGTTCTCCTAACTGTTACAGGTTTAAAAGAAGACAAAGAATTTGGTTGGTAAGTTTGCTTTCTGAGATGCAGGACATTATTTGATTGCTTATGAAATGTCCCTGCTCATGCCTTGGTAAGGATAGTTGATGATACAAAATGTTAGACTCCTATGCAAGAAAAGTAGTATAAGCATGCAAATTCGGAATCTTGAATTGTACATTGCAATAACCGAAGAAACCATCTTCTTCCAAACAATAGTTAATTATGGTTTAATATATGTATACCCTTCAGACAGATTCAACCTGTAGCAACAAGGATGCAGTTTGTAATGCAAAACAAGGTAGCAAAGTCAAAGTTGATTCTAGCTAATCTGTTATATTCTAAATAGAGTTTTAATCCTTACTGACGAGATTCGCCAAGAAGATGTGATGTATAAGGAGGGTCTTCCGAGACAGGAGGTGATCCATTTCCCTCTGAAATAACCTGTATCGACTAACTGCACAACTTTGATACAAGCAAAAAATATTGCAACATCAATGTTGCTTCGGAATTGGATACATTAAAGTCCAAATTTCATGTTGATGTTTCACTGGCACGCTTTATCTCTAGAGCAGCTTTAACGACATCTTCTCGGGAGATGACTCCAACCTTGTCAATAAAGACATGAAATTACATTCAACATATAAAATAAGGAGAAGATATCAATTTATTAGCTGTTCATCTGCTGTCAACTCCAACAAAGAGAAGTCAAACATGAATAAATCTCACCAGCTTGCCATGGCTATCCACTACTGGCAGTCGATGATACTTTGTTTCGAGCAGCAACCTGAGTTTAGAAGATTTTGAATAAGTTCGCTTGGTCGCTTACATTTCCAATTACCACAGGAAAGGTAAAGGCAGAAACAACTTGAGAAGCATCAGAATTCACAACTTAGAGGATTTCTCTTTTACATTTCCAAGGATTTATCAGCAACAAAATCCATTTCAAACACATTTTCAACGCATCAGAGTTCTCATGTAATGTTCACTTCAACTTCTAATACAGTCTGCAGTAAGGCAGTATATGCATGTTTCAAGTATCCTGGTACATTTTGAAACTTTGGAATCGCCTAACTAGTGATTAGAATCTACCAAATACTCAGGTGAACTACAAGTACCTGGCAACAGCATCTATATCAGTGGCTTCATTAACAACAAGCGGATTAGGTGTCATCAAATCACCAACAACTTTTCCACGTGTCTTAACAAGAACTTTCTGCAGCTCGTTAAATTTCTGCAAGATCCAGAATCAGGAAGGAACTAGTTAAAAATCAGCTTCATAGAGAAGCCTGCATTCAGAAAATTGTATATCCTTATTAGAGGCAGGCATTGTAAGGTTGGATTAGATTCAGGGTGAGTTGACATTTTATAACACTCCTTCCTGTAAGCCCATTTAACTTTCTTCAACCACAAAGAAAAGGGCAGATTGAGCTACTGTCATGAGATTAGAAAACGTCTTTTGAGGTAAAAAGAGAACCGAACATATCATACTTCTGCCTTGGTTAAAGAGAAAAAGGAGCACAATTGCATACCATACAAGCTTCATATTTCCTATCCACAGAACAAAAAACAGTCAAAGAGAAGTGTGCTTACTTTCCAAGAACTATCGACATTTGGAAAAAGATTTGTCTCAATTTGATTCCCACCTATGATCCATCACAGGAACGTGTTAGCAATGCTTTTTCTACCACATGATTGTAGGAAAAAGATACTCAAAACTGACAAAACTAAATTAACTTGTGATGCCAAAACACAGTACAATCGGTTCCAACATTCAAGTACCAATGAAATTCAATTATAATTTGAATCAGTTGCCAGATTGAAGCCTAAAACCACGAAAACAAATTCTCAATGAAGAAGATGAAGAATACAGAAAAGCTCAATGCTTTGGTCCAAAACCAAAAGGATAAACAATTCCTTTCCAAATCCTTCTTTTATCTCATTTATTTGTATGTACCTCTCCTTCTCAGGAATTATGTGCACCCCAATGCATTTTATGAAGTCCTTATTCTGTTAACTTCTTCATGTCATTAACGAAGCAGAGTTAGCAAATTAAACTTACTAAAGTAGGATATGCTATTGGTTATCATCCAACAAGCAATGCTTGGGGTAACTTGTGAATTTGATATCTATTAGAAACCCTCCAAACATATCAATAAAAGGCCCTGAGATCTTCAAGTCTAATATTCCAGCTATACCACAACTTGGAAAAGCAACTTTATCAGTTAAATTCCAAAATTAACTTGGTGTTTCAGTTCTAGATCAACACTCTCGAACCAATATACAGTTCCTCAGCAAAGTAAAACAAAAAATGAAAATTGATAAACTTTTGTGTGAGCTGGGCTTTCTGTCAGAAGAAACAAAACTCAATTATTATTGGAACCACTGTTGTCTTCAACTTTAAGTCCAAACACTAAGGTAAACAGAATGCATAAACATTCCCAGACACGAGTTAAGACAAAGCATGTCCATAAGTGGTTTTAGACTAGTATATAGTATATAAACTACCTGATATGGAGTCCAGTGCTAACAAGTCATAATCAGAAACAACACCAACCTGCAACATCAATTTCCACGAAACCATTAGGAAAAGAATATCAACATCCACGAAAGGGAAGTTTCGCAGAGACCAAAAAAAGTCAAATTAAGGAACGGGATTTACCAATTTCCAGTCATCATCAACTACAGGAAAACCGGTTATTCTATTCTCCACAAGAGCCAGCAGCGCTGCACAAGTAATAAAATAAACAAACTATGCAATTCATTATCACGTTAGACAATCAACAGCTAAGGTAGAGCGCAGATAGCATATTGTATTTTATTCTCTCCAAAAAGATCAAACCTTGGTCCACAGTGGTTGTAGTTTTGACGACGAATAAATTTTCCTTCTTGATCATGAAATCACCAACCGTGTACTTCCCATGTCCAGGCTAAACAGTGAAGATATAGATCACCAAAAACCCATCAAGAAGAACCCAAAAAAAAAAAGGCTGGAAAGTATTGGCACAAGCAAGTTAGTTAGTCGAGTAGTTAGTGAGATAGTTGTTGGTTACCGGAAGAGATTCGTTTCCCGCCATTGAGAACGTGCGAGGAAAGTGTCGGGAAGGAGCCGCGGGACAACGGCACGGCCACACTTGGCGGAGCATATTTGCCGGAGAAGCAGAAACGAGAGGCAGGCATGACATGTGGCGAGGATAACAGACAAAGCGTGAAATAGGAAGCGCACTTGTTAAAGTAAAGGAGGCCATTGATTGAACGAACGACATTGAGATCTTGAGGGTGGTTGGTCGCTTTTATTAAATACAAATAAATTTACGGCTGTTGGTCTGAAACTGAGATTCGGAATCTGAGAGGAGATCTAACATACTGATCCGATATGCATCAGTCATCAGAACAACATGTGTTTCTTTTTTTCTCTTGTTCTGTTTTAGTTGGAGCCTTGGAGGGGACTTAAATGAAGAGGTCCAACTCCTAAATTATTGGAGACTTTTCTTATTTGAGTTTGTCCAAAGATTTGGTTTTAATCAATGTTTTAATTCTATCAAATAAAATTAAAAATTATTAAATAAAAATTAATTAATTTGTTTTAGTTTATAAGAATTTATTAATTTACAAAAATTAATAAATTTTTCAATTTTTAACAATAAGAATTATTTTAATTAATTATTTTATTTATTTCAACTTTTATAATTATTATAAATTTTTAATTTTTTTAAATAATAATAAATATTTTTACTACTAATAATAATTATAAATTAAATAAAACTTACAAAAAAATACTTTTATTTAAATTTATTTTAATATCTTATATAATATTTATTAATAAAGTATTAATAAAATATTTTATTTTTAAAAATAAATAATTTAAAAATTATTATTTATAAACTAATATTTATTTTATATATTTTTAATTATTAAATTAAAATTTATTTAAAATTTATAAATTTTAAAGTCTCAGAGTTGAGAGAGAAGAAGGAATGGTTAAATTGTCTAGTATATTTTTTCGATTAAATTCTTGAGAAAAGTAATCTAAATACTAAGGGATGGTTCGGATTTAGATTCCAAAGAAAGTGTCACTATTTTCTCTAAATTAGGAAAACTTTTACTTTCCTAATTACCTGAAAAATAAATCAAACATAATAATTTAAATTTTAAAAAAAAATATTACTTTCTCTTATAATAATCCGTGCCATCCAAACGGTCTAAAATTAATCTTTTTTGAGGGAATGAATGTTTTCAGTTCACGACACAAGCCCTCCGAGCCTTGGTAGAAGAGGGATAGTTACTGAGGTTAGAACATAACCAAACCACGCGCTCTTACAGCACGTGGCTTTGATTAACTACTCTTGACTTCGTCATGTGGGACCCACCAACTCAGAACCAAATCTAACGGCGCACAAATCTCGCGAGCATCATCATCGTCGTCTTGATCATCTAGGGTTCTTTTTGGTTCTCTATATCCTCCAACCAGCCTCCCAAAGAGCTCCTTCCTTTTGAGTGCAGTCTCTCTTTCGCCTCTTTATATACTTATCTCATTTTTTTCTCCGTCTCTGGCGTAGCCTCACGCGCCGCCTCCTCACCGCCGGGGGCTAAAATTACCTATCCCTTTACCACCTTCCCTCTCCTCTCATATCAAAAAACCTTTAAAAAAAAGAAGACACTAGAGAAGGAAGATTAAGCACTTCTATTTTGCGTCTATTAGGCTTTTTATCGAACACGTTGCATGAGTAGCTACTATTAGGCTTTTTATCGAACACGTTGCCTGAGTAGCTGTTGCTGTTGTTTGGTTGAGTTGGGTTCCTGGGTATTGATTATTTTTTGTGAATAATAAGAGGAGAGGGAAGAGAACTAGAAAAAAAAATAAAAAGTTTGTGTTTTCCTGGGTGAGAAGTAGTCATGGCTCAGGTTCAGGCTCAGGGTGTGAACGGCGGAACCGCCAATCCACAGTTTGTGACTACGTCGCTTTACGTCGGCGATCTGGATGTAAATGTTAACGATTCGCAACTGTACGACGTGTTTAACCAGGTTGGGCAGGTGGTTTCTGTTAAAGTTTGCAGGGACTTGACGACCCGGAGATCCCTTTGTTATGGTTACGTTAACTACAGCAATCCTCAGGATGGTAAGGACATTGTTTGTAGTTCGCTTAAAGTTTGGACCTTTTTGGGTTCTGGGTTGTTGTAACGTATGTGCTTAGTTATTCTAATGGAGAACTGGAGTGGATTTATACCAATATATACTAGAAGGAAGTAGGGTTTGGTGGGTTAACTGTACTAGATGGTCTTGTTTAATTGGTGAATTTAGTTGTCGAGACACGGATACTTTCTTGTTGAGTTTTAGGAGTGCAGTTTTGTATAAGAGTGGCAAAGCTTCAAACTTTACATAGACATCATGACATGTGCCACCTAATGTTTTCTTCCATTCTGAAAGATAACTTCAAATGAAAAATAAAACCCAAAAACTTTCCGTCTTCATTAAACAAATAATATTGATGTGTAGCGCCCCAGGGTTTTACAGAGAGTGAGGGAAGTGATGAGATGATAAATTTATGTTTGTATGATTTTGACGGCCGGCTTGTTCTGCACATATCAAAAAGTCATTGCTGTAATTTTGTTGAGAGGCTTTAGGTTGTCTCTTTAGCAGTTCTGTTACTTTGCTTACCTATCAATTCAATAATAGGTGGTTGTAACTTTCCACTTCCTGAAATATAAAAAATGGACTAAATCCAGAACCATTTTGTAAGAGTTGATTGCTTGTTGAATGTAGGCTGTTGATTTCAAGCAATTGAAATTGAAAGTTGTTTTTTTTTCCGGCTAAAAGTGTTTAACTGCATGGACTCTCAGGATAAACAAGCTTATCACTGATTTTAAGCTTATGAATTTGTTTTTCTCTTTTCTTTTTAATATTTCCATTTTAGCACCAACAAGACAACTCCTTCCCTATCTCATCCTTTGTTGAATCTGTTGACAGCTGCAAGGGCATTGGATGTTCTCAACTTCACTCCTCTTAATGGGAAGCCCATAAGGATTATGTATTCACATCGGGACCCTAGTCTTCGCAAGAGTGGTGCTGGAAATATATTTATTAAGGTATACTGCAATAGGAAGCTTTGCTAAATTCATTGCTTTGATGCATACTTAATTTCCAGGTTCTCATGTCTCTAATCTGGATGTAAATGACAGAATTTGGATAAGGCTATTGACCACAAAGCATTACATGATACCTTTTCTTCATTTGGGAACATATTATCGTGCAAGGTAGCTACAGACTATACTGGCCAGTCTAAGGGCTATGGATTTGTACAGTTTGACACTGAGGAAGCAGCTCAGAAAGCCATAGAAAAACTGAATGGTATGCTGTTAAATGATAAACAAGTTTATGTGGGACCATTCCTTCGCAAACAGGAAAGGGAAACTGTGATTGATAAGACAAAATTCAATAATGTCTTCATAAAGAATCTTTCAGAAGCAACTGATGAAGAAGACCTGAAGAAAACTTTTGGTGATTTTGGAACGATCACCAGTTCTGTGTTGATGAGGGATGGGGAAGGAAAATCCAGGTGCTTTGGATTTGTTAACTTTGAGAATGCCGATGATGCTGCTAGGGCTGTTGAGGCTCTTAATGGAAAGAAATTTGAAGATAAAGAGTGGTATGTGGGGAAAGCCCAGAAGAAATCTGAAAGGGAACTTGAACTAAAAGTTAGATTTGAGCAGAGTATGAAGGAGGCAGCTGACAAATTTCAAGGGGCAAACTTGTACATTAAAAATTTAGATGATAGCATAGGTGATGATAAGCTTAAGGAGCTGTTTTCTCCTTTTGGTACAATCACATCCTGTAAGGTACGTGGCATTAATTTTTGAATAGTATTTACCTGTGTGATCAGCCTTGGAAATTATAGTGCATGAGGCCTAATAAATATGTTTTTCCTACTGATTAGGTGATGCGAGATCCGAATGGGATGAGTAGAGGTTCTGGGTTTGTTGCGTTCTCAACCCCTGAAGAAGCATCTAGAGCTGTAAGTTGTGCTTTCCAAGTATGCACATACTGTTTTGGTAGTTCTGTAAGTTTATACCTGTTATTGTCTTGATAGCTTCTTGAGATGAATGGTAAAATGATTGTTAGCAAGCCACTGTATGTTGCACCTGCACAACGAAAGGAAGACAGAAGGGCTAGGTTGCAGGTACCTCCATTCCAGTAGTTTATGAGCTATTGAAGGAGTTTATGTATATAGTTATTTCATATTATTCGTAGTTTGCAATGAGTACTTGTATCCCACACTCTAGATCACAGAGATGCAACTTGCTCCCTACCTCCTCCTTCTTCCTCTCTATGTGGATCTCTTTCTGCGTTGCAGTGACACCTTAGTATATTCTATGGTATTGCTCATGTTAACAAGTGTTGTACGTATCTTCTCTTCTACAGGCACAATTTTCTCAAATGCGGCCAGTTGCAATGGGACCTTCAGTAGCACCTCGTATGCCAATGTATCCCCCTGGCGGTCCAGGTTTAGGACAGCAAATATTCTATGGACAAGCCCCACCTGCCATAATGCCTCCTCAGGTGAATTGCTGTTGGTAATTCTTTTGATATATGTTCTTCAAGTAGCTTTTATGATTATTTCATATGATCACATTGTCTCTGTACAAACTTGTGATTGAAGTGCTGAATATTTGTCAAATGAACTTTTTTCAGCCTGGATTTGGGTATCAACAGCAGCTTATACCTGGTATGAGGCCTGGTGCTGCTCCTATGCCAAATTTCTTTGTGCCAATGGTTCAGCAAGGTCAGCAGGGGCAACGACCTGGTGGCCGGCGAGCAGGAACTGCTCAACAATCTCAGCAGCCAGTCCCAATAATGCAACAACAGGTTGGAATTTTCAGATGGCATCTGTATATTGTTTGTTGTATTTAAATAGTGGGGTTAATAATTGCCCTCTCTAATGTCAGATGCTTCCAAGAGGTCGTGTATATCGCTATCCTCCTGGTCGAGGCTTACCTGATGTACCAATGACTGGTGCTGGTGGAATGCTTTCTGTTCCTTACGATATGGGTGGTATGCCAATGCGTGATGCAGCATTGTCTCAACCAGTTCCAATAGGAGCTTTGGCTTCTGCTCTTGCAAATGCTACTCCAGATCAGCAGAGAACGGTAGGGTTTGACCTTATTACTTCTGCAGCTTTCGTAATTGATTTCCTGGGAAGAGATGATGGCAAGTGATTGATTTATAAGAATTTAGGTTTGGCTATTCGAGTGAGTTACATTTGTGAAGTTTATGTGTGTCTGATTAGTCTGCCCATGTACGTTACTTTTTGTAGATGCTGGGTGAGAATCTTTATCCCCTTGTAGAACAGCTGGAACGTGATGCAGCAGCTAAGGTAACTGGCATGCTTTTGGAGATGGACCAGACTGAGGTTTTGCACTTACTTGAGTCACCAGAAGCTCTCAAATCGAAGGTTGCGGAAGCAATGGAGGTTCTGAGGAGCGTGCAGCAGCAGCAGGCAGCTGGTGGCACGGCTGATCAGTTGGCTTCATTATCATTGAATGACAACCTTGTTCCCTAGGTTGCGTGTGAGCTTTCAATATTTAACAAGATTTGAAACCATTTTAGATGCGGCTTCAATACTTTGTTAGATTGATTTCACTTGGTAACTTGGTTTTGATTGATTGTGATTGTTTCCTCAAGTTTGGAGATTAACCTTAATGCTTTGGTTTTTGTCGAGTGGAGATTAATCGTGTTTAAGTGGATTTGAAACATTGATTTCCAATTAGGAGAGCAGATCATACCATATGGCTAATTAATTGGTCGCCTTCAGTTGTGCTTCGGATTCTGTATCTAGATAACCTACCAAAGGGGCCAATATGATTGTTCATTTTTTC
The DNA here is from genome assembly GCA_027568915.1 of Erythroxylum roraimae. Taxonomy (NCBI): domain Eukaryota; kingdom Viridiplantae; phylum Streptophyta; class Magnoliopsida; order Malpighiales; family Erythroxylaceae; genus Erythroxylum; species Erythroxylum roraimae. The sequence continues at coordinate 33,854,535 of JAOSBL010000211.1, forward strand.
ACAACACGTTGCTTAAAAAGAGAGAAGGATCTGTTATAACTCCAATTTCCATGGATGTGTTCTTGAATAAAGGATTCTATTAAATTTACAGGAACATGACAGCTTGTAGAGTAATATTTTTCCTGGAAAGTACAGTATACCCAAAATTATCAACTCACTTCTATCCACTAGTAGAATAGTACACAAATCGGGGAGGACAGAACATGTACAGAGATGATGCAGCATAAAGATATGTTAGCCTGAAAAATGCTAAAAGTAATTTGATATAAAATAATGCTTAATTTCTTAATTTTCTATTGTCCCTGCTCGTATATAAAATATGCACAAGAACTAGCGAAACATTTTAAGGAAACACCTGAATCGCACAATCTATAGGCCCATGCATCCCTTACTTGGCAGTTGGCAAAGGGCCTGAATGAAGATTACAGCCTCCTAACCTACCTAAACACATGCATCATTAACTAAGCCTCCTGACGGTTGGCACGCCTCAATCTTAAACCAATATCCGCTTCCCTGTCATGTCGACCCCATAAATCTGAACTTTGTGCATCAGAGGATGTCCCAGCCTCATTTTGTTTCTGTACGCCATCTTCTCCAAAGTTGTGGAGCCTGCGACCGACGAGATAGCGGTCATCACGAATTGAGTTGTGAAGATTTGTGAACCAAACATGGAATTTTTTGGCGCAGAAGCACATCACGGTGAAGCAAAGGCATCCAAGCCACGATAAACGGTACACTGCTGAATTCACAACCACTGGATACCCGAAAACAGGAAAGACTCCTTTTGCTAAGACATAAGGCACACACAGTGCTGTCAAAAGTTTCATCATAATCGGGAACACAATCTCCCGAAGCACCCACAGACCTTGCAGCCTTGAGAAACCATCCTCTCTCACCCTCTCAAACTTTATTCTCCAACTCTCATCGACCAATGGCATCATATGATCCAACATAACCTGTTGATCACAAATGTAGGATCAAAAAAGAAAATCATTTCTTTTGCGAACAGCATTACTTTCTCACTCAGACCGAGATGCAAATTATTTGAGAACTCACCAGTCTAGTCCAGATCTTCAGAAAGATAAGTCCCATAGCCCAGTCCTGATACAGGAGAAAAACTGGGCTTTCATCCACAGGCACCCGCATTGGCACAATCACCAGGAGCTCAAACAGCAGCCCAATCAATAATGGAATCACAAAAATCTGGAAAGAGATAACAATTTGTAAAATTGTGACAAGGTGTTGGGTGCAGAAACAGAGCACTTGGTTTAATCAATAGAGACCTAAAGAAAGGAAAGAAAGGCTTAGGCACTCGTACCCATATAGACAATAGTGCAGAGCTCTTTAGAACAATTGCACACCACTTCCAGATTTGACCAAACAGCGCTGCTGCCCTCTTTGTTCGGATATGTCCAATAAAATATCTAGCTCCAGCTAAAGTGGTCCAGATGACATAGCTTCCAATTATAAAAGCATATATATCTAACAGAAAAGGAAAAACAATCAACAATCTCACCCAAAAATACGAGGACATCTTTACAAAATTATGTAAACAGTATTACCATTGCACTTAATGCCATGAGTTACTGGGAGAAGAGGAATGGCATTGAAAAGGGCACGCCCAATAGATATAGGTACAACTACCAAGGCGGAGTTGAATATAAGAAGAGTCATCCAAGCTATTATCAGCAAGAGAACAATGCGAAGAACAAAGGTGTACCTGCTGAAAGACAATTTTAACTATAGTAAATGGCGATCAAATTAAACAACAGCAGAACAGATTTCCACACTTTGACACAACTTAAACAGTGGAATTTTTATACTTAGAAACATACTCAGAATTGGATTGTTCATCACTATCATACTCCTCTGCAGCATTGGAACCTTCAGCTACGAGAATGTCCCTGTTAGGATCATCAGCGGCAGCAAGTCCTTCTAGTGCTCTTTCTTGCCCACCTAGTTGCACAGCTTGCACCCTGTCCTGCCTCCCTGGCTCACCATTGATGTTGTCCTGGCCACCATTGTCCTCAGGTCTAGGCAGTAAGAAATCAGTTAAACCAAGTACCCAGCCAACTGCTGTAAACCAGTAGCGAAGAAGGGACTTGATTGTAATCCGCAGCTTGAAATGCTCAATGGCAAATGGTATGCAGATTTGAAAAAGAAGTATGTCAGCTGGAATCTCTGTAAATGGATCAGATACCCTGAATAAAAAGCATATGTTAGAAAACTACAATAAAGTATCTCACTAAGATTAGAGCCACGCATGGAAAATAGGGAACAAAACCAAGCTTACGAAATGTCCAGTGGGAAAATCGAAGGTGCCATCCGCATGGCAAGTTTGACAGGTAAGAATACCAGCATCACAATTAAGCTTCCATAAACTGCAACAGATAGAAGAACTCTGCGGGCATGTTTATGCACAGGATCATCAATTAAATCACGGAATGGATTGTAGTTTGGATCAGCTGGATCTCGAAGAAAATACAGCACTCCATTGCGAAGGACCTGCAAGCAGCAGAGAGAGACTGTAAACATAGTCCAAACAAAATTTGGAGTGTACAACCATTGCAGCAAGGTCACAAAGATCAGTACCCCACGAAGTAGGCTGACAAAGATACTTATTTGTAGCATATAAACAATTCCAACAACCCAATGAACCAGTGAACTGGCTAAGGGAGAAATTGAGAAGAACTGAACTCTTTGAGCTATAGTCTTCCCGAACATCCTTATAGTACAAACATCTAGCCACCATCCACACATTAAAGGAAATACCCCAAGTTCAATAACCAGAAGGAAGGCAACCTTAATCATAGTCATCAAATGTCTCATTGCTGCCAAGAACTGCCTCAACAAAGAGGGAATTGTCTCTGCTATAGAAACAATACCATATAACCTTCCCACGGTCAAAGGTTCACCTCTAGTGTATCGAATCAAAGCAACAATTCCAAGGTAGAAAAAGACTAAGGAGAATGCAAACATGTATCCAATAGCAAGAGTTCCTACATCAGAAAGCCGAGATGTGCCAACACTTGCCCCATTCAAGAGGTCTGTAGGAGGTGTAGAGCCTATGTTATTTGAGACCTCATTCATTCCGCTCACATTCACCTTCAAAACATTTGCAACTTGGTTAAGTAGCCCAACATCCTGTCCTTTAGATGTCAAATTCGTGACAGCAGTTAGGGCATTCTTTAATGTGATATTTGCCAAGGAAAGTGCAGTATCTGTAATTGGCATAACAGTTGACAGCAATGGACCACTTGCAGAAGAGAGAAGCCAAGATATATAGTAGAGTATAATCCGTCCAAGTGAAAATGGCACAAAGATCACAACAACAAGAAATATCATGTTGCTTGCCAAAACCTGCAAAGCAAGAAAACAACAGTTGAAAAGAACTCCCGATAAATAAAATAAAAGTCTAAATTTAATTAGATCTGTAATCATATATTGTTTTCCAAAATATTTTATGATTTCTTAAAGTTCATGGGTATCAATATCCACAACCATTTCGGACACGCTAGGGAAAAACATATTCACAATTAAATAAAGAAGTAACGAAAAAGAGAAAACAAAGAGCAGCTTATAATTACAGTAAATGCATTTTCAACCAAATGGAAAACAGGACCCTGCATGCCAACCAGCTCATCAAAAGGAACATCCTCTGCGCCATCAGCATCATCTAAGCCATCAAACATCTGTTCAACATGAGCTTCAAGACGAGCTGCCTGCATCTCCCACCGGGCAGCAACATTTTCTTCATTCCTTCTAATGGCTTGACCAGCTCCAGCAATCCCTTGAGCTCCAGCAGCATCTTCAGCATTCGCTTCACCAGCGAAATTCCTATTGCCTTGTCCTGGCAGTTGTCTTGCAGCACGAGCCCCATTTCTATCACCTTCATCTTCTCTGTCGGCATCCTGTCCTCCAAGCTCCCTTAAGTGTCTAAAATAATCTCTAAGAGAAGTTGCCCCAAGAAATATAAAAACAATGCTTGCAGACAGTAGAAAGCCATGCAAGCAATCAGTGAGGATAACTGTAGTGGAGATGTGACTTAAAAATAATCTCTGAGCCTCACCAAAACTCCTCACAAAAGCCAAACGCCATATCCAAAATGTTATAAATGGTATGATAAGGAGCCAAACCGAAAGGACAAAGCTAAGCCGCAGAAAGAATTGCAGAACATGGCAGGCCTTCATTGCCATCCCAACTACAAACTCCTGAAAAGGAAGCCTTGCAGGAGCATTCTCAGCATAAACAGGAGAAAAAGAGAAAGCATGTTTGCAGACCTGTAAAGCACTGAAGGCACATCAATCCAGGTGCCCAGAAGTTTGACAAAGAGACAAACAACACAATATATAATGCGACCCAGTGAAGATATATTAATGAATCAACGGTGCATGACAGAAATGCAAAATAGTCTTCATAGCATGAAGGAATTCCCTTTACCCACATTATGCATTTTACATAAGGCCCAGTGAAGATATGAACGAACCAATGGTACATTACTTAACTGCAAAATAGTCTAAATAGCATGAAAGAATTCCCTTTACCCACACTTGCAACAGAAAACTGTGATTTTGCATCATTTCACAAGTTCTCTTGAGCACAAGACATTAAAAGGTTAACCTTTTCTATTGAGTTTTATCGGGTGAAATGGATAATTCATGGCAAGTTGACTCCTTCAAACTTTCGTCCTAAACTATGAAACTTATACTCAAATTTCCCGCGAGCTGCACATGTACAGCATGTTTATCGTTGCCAGCTGCAAATCTTAATTTTGAACTGGCGTTCATGAATCAAAATTACACTAGACAACACTAGACATCTTCCAACAAACTCTCAACTATCAGCATAATTACCAAAAGGGGAAGACAAAAAAAGAAACAGCTCCTTAATGATTCCACCAATTCACGTGCTTTGACACAAGAACATCAAAACAACATCTAATACGCCATACAGAATAACAGAGAGCAAATAGAATAAAAGGACGGAACTTGAAACTCTTCAAAACATTAAATACAAAAATATTCTAAAGAGAGTATGTGAACATAAATCAAGACCTCGCACTGACGAGCATTGCTGTGATTAAGCCACTGGAGGAGGCAATCTTGGTGAACAAACTTGATACTACCGCTACAAGCACATGGATACCTCAACGGATTCTCGACGTCTCCAGGGTTTCGGCAAATCCTGCACACATCCTCCTCCTCCTCATCGTCGTCGTACCTCGCCACCGACGAAACCGACGCCCCGTTACTCTCCTCCTTCTCAATCGAAGTCAAAGCAGAACTCGAAAGAGAAAGCGAAGACGGCGAATTCATCCCATTATTGTTCTCTACGTGGCGGTTGGGCGAAGCCGCCGCGGAGGCGATTTCCATCGGAGAATAGCAAAATAGATCGAAGAAATTAGTAGAGATATTCTTGTAATTTGGTTCTATTAGCGCCTGTTTTGCTTTTTGTGTATGTGGTGTGTGTATCAGGTTCTGAAGCCTGTCGTTTTACTGACGGTTGCGGGTCTAGGGGTTTCGATGATAATAACGAGGAGGTGAGGTAGGAGGTCGGTTTGGAATGACGTGGAACACTGGGATTGGACCTCATTCTTAGGCATCACCGACTATGACTTTTCTTAGGGCAAATTAAAATTTAATCATTTTTCTGTAAAATCCTTTTATTTATCTCATTACTGAACTTTTATCTCATTTCCTTTAACATAATTTTTTAAGTATTTCCCACATAATTGATTCTTTTTTTTAATAAAAAAAAATAAATAAACACATGTGAAAAACGAAAGGATGAGGTTTCTCCTGTTTATTTTTAAGGTAAAGGATTTACTGATATTTATAAAAAATTTAATTAAAATTTCAAATTTTAGAATTTTATTAAAAAGACGATATTATAATAAAAAAGAAATTTTACTTTTGCAAATTAAACGTTGTACAACATTAAGTAATATTTAAAAAGAAAATTGATTAATATTTAAAAAGAAAATTGATTAAAAATATTAAATATTGATGTGAAAATTTTCTATGTTAGATAAATAAAATCATTTGATAGCCATCCATAAAACAAAAAGCAAAGTTATGAATATTGTACTATTATAATTACATCAAAACATTAAATAAAAAGAAAAACAAATATTCATTACTTTGTAATTATCACAATTTACAATAAGAGTTCGTATCGAGGGAACAATCAACTAGAAGTGAAACTTGAAACAAAAATATTTACAATTATATTTATATTGCATATACAAAATTTAACATATAAATCAAATATAACTGAAATTAAAAAAAGAGGAGAAATAAAAATTGAGAACTTCATTCAATCGAATACCCACTCTAATCGCGTTAACCTCAGTTTTCATTTGGTACAAAATCCTCATCCAGAGCATTATCATCATCATTCAAATTCAATACACCAAATGACATGTTAATATTTTCTCATCCAAGCTTATCTTCCAAGTCACTCTCATCTATCAAACCTGGTTCTTAAAAAAATCCAATCCATCAAAAGATAGATATGATCAAGGAAAATTGAATCTACAGAACTACTTGATCTATTAAGTGTCCTAGTAAATAATAAAATTAAATTATTAAGAAATTATATCCAACTTAATAATGATAATGACATACTTTTTCTAAAAGCTTTAAATTGTATCGATCAAAGACTAACTCGTTCAATCTGTTATGCTTTAATCTATTTCTTTTCTTTAAATTGATGAATTCAAATGCGTTCCAATTCTTTTCATATCCTGTTGCACTAACATATTGGCTTAGAATTTGAATTGAAAATATTTGCAATTTTGAAACACCAATTTCAAATTAATTCAACCAAGTAATTGTAAGATAACAAAAGTAACATTGTAAATAAAATAAATTGATAATTAATTATGAACAAGTAACAAAAGTGGAAAAATTATATATACCTAGATTAAGTTTGTGTCTTTGACGAATAGCAATTAACATCCCAAAATCATCAGAAGCATCCTTATAAATCTTCATTTATGAGCTTCAGAGATCTTGCACCATCTCTTGGGCAATAATTGTTATAATAATTACTAGCAATTTTATGCAATTTTATGTTAACTTTAGCTTTCTTTATAAAACTTGATCTAAATTAGATACTAGGACTAAAAATGCCCCAGCTGCAAACAACGGAGAGTAAAGTTGCCTTTTTTATCTCTCAGTGATGACTGCAAGATAAGGTGCCTACAAAGAAGACTTATTTTTCAGATTGATCTTGATTGTTTCCTTCACCCTCTCCATGACTTTATAAAAATAACTCATTATTACCTTCTCATCACTATTAGTCAGATGAAGTACCCTCATTAAAGGCTCACAACACCGGATGACAAATTAACATTGGGACCAAATTATCTTCATGTCTAATTCCAAAAACCTTTAATCCAACATTCGACTTAGCATACTGAAATGTAAACTGCTTATCACTAGTAAATATTTGTCTTAACTTTTTCTTCATTAAAATGAAAATTAAAGTAATAAAAAATTAGTTGCAAATCTTGTAATAGTAGGAAGACACAAATTCTTACCATTAGCGTAATTTCTTTATCTGTCGATCCAAAATCTGCACTGGTTTCACCTCAAAACTCAAGTCTTCTCTCAGCTCTACAGGAGGTGTCTCCAAAACATGAGATGAATCCGGTAAGTATTTTTTATGGAATACATTATGGATCCTATCCATGTCTGGTGGCAATTCCAACCGATACGCTAGTTCTGACACGCTCCAGGATGCAGAAAGGTCCGATATATCAAGGGTTTAGCTTCCCTCGACTCTGAAATCTAATGATACCTTTGCATAGCGATATCCAAAGAAAAACTCTGTCACCAACTGAAAACTCTAACGGTCGTCACCTGAGTCTCTGGTCATTCGAAACACCAATTCTGCCTCTAAAAACCAACAACCTGTCTTCTCTCAGTCTGAACCCCTCACTCTCTTCAGATGATAGTTTCTCTCGAATGACTCTTAACTCAAGATCATCGGGTTGCGATCTCCTGATCTCATCAAATAAAATCGGCTGAACTTCAAATCGTGCTAATAATGTCTTGTCATCCTTAGCTACTAAAAGTTTAACACCAAGGCTCCGCACACTCATCAAATGTGTCATGTAAGGATATTGCCTATTAGTTACTATCGAACAGGACTTACGAATCAGTGCATCTGCCACTACATTTGCTTTTCCCAAGTGATAGTCGATTATTAAGTCATAATCCTTAATCAATTCCAATCATCTCCTTTATCTGAGAATTAGCTCTTTCTGTGTCATTAGGGACTTCAGACTTTTGTGGTCAGTTTATATACAACAAGTATCCCCATAAAGATAGTGTCTCCAAATCTTAAATGCAAATACTACCGCTGCACACTCAAAATCATGTATAGGATAATTTAGCTAGTGCTTTTTCAGCTGTCTAGAAGCATATGCGATCACTCGCCCGGCCTGCATAAGTACACAACCAAGTCCTTGGCGACTGGCATCACTGTATACCTCATACCCAACCCCTTGGGTAGGTAAAGCCAGCAATGGTGCAGATGTCAATTATCTCTTCAGCTCTTGGAAACTCACCTCGTATTTATTGTCCCACTGAAATTTTATTCCCTTCTAGGTAAGCCTCGACAAAGGGGCTGCAAATACGGAGAAACCCTCAACAAATCTCCGATAATAACCAGCTAACCCCAGAAAACTAAGGACTCTGTGACATTCTTGGGTTGTTCCCATTCAAGTATAGCTTCAACTTTCTTTGAGTCCACAAAAACACCTTCCCCTGATACAACATGCCTAAGGAATCCTATCTCCCTCAGCCAAAATTCACACTTTGAGAACTTCGCATACA
>JAOSBL010000211.1:33879677-33890811 GCA_027568915.1 Erythroxylum roraimae
GATGTTTGGGAAGTTGTGGAGGAAGACTATGAAGTGCCTCCATTGCCAACAAATCCTACAATGACTCAAATCAAGATACACAAAGAAAGGAAAAATAGGAAATACAAAGCTAAAGCCTGCTTGTTTTTTGCTATTTCAAACATCGTATTCATAAGAATTATGAATCTAGAGTTGGCAAAGGATATTTGGTATTACCTAAAAAGGAATACCAAGGCAATGAAAGAACAAAGAGCATGCAAGTGCTCAACTTGATTAGAGAATTTGAAATGCTAACGATGAAATATTCATAAACCATTAAAGAATACTCCGACAAGTTGCTCGGCATAGTAAACAAAGTGGGGCTATTAGGTAAGGATTTTTTTGAGGAACGAATAGTACAAAAAGTTCTTGTAACCTTACCTGAAAAATATGAATCTAAAATTTCTACATCGGAAGAAGCTAAAGATCTATCAAGCATGTCTTTAGCAGAATTAGTAAATACACTACAAGCACAAGAACAAAGGAGGATGATGAGAGAAGAAGGAACCACTGAAGGTGCTCTGCTAACAAAAGAAAAAAATTCAGGAGGAGACAGAAACAAGAGTTTCAAAAAGATCGACGACAATAACAACAAAAACAATGATGATTCATATCCACCATGCCCACATTGCAAAAAAAACAAATCACTCGCAAAGAAAATGTTGGTGGAGACCTGATATCAAATACAGAAAATGTGGACAAATTGGGCATATGGAGAAGATTTGCAAGTCATGAAATAAAGAGGCAAAAGTAGCAGCTGAGCAACATCAAGAGGATGAATTATTTTGACATTATCGCTTTGCAACTCCTAAGCCAAGGAGGAGTTTGTTGGAAAATTCCTTAGGATTGCAGATTATTACGAAATAAATGGTCAAACTGACCAGATCTTAGGCAAATTTGATTATGATATTTAGTACTTGATTTTAGGAATAAGTTTAGAGATATTCTTGTGAGAGTTAGCAAATATATAGAATTTTCTGTTACATTTTGGCTTGAGCTTTGTTGCTGTCAATAAATGTGTGTGGTATTCTACAACAAAACATATTCTTTTTCTTCTCTTTTATTTACGTATGATACTTCAGCTTTAGAAAAACAACATAACTACATATTAGATAAAACTTAAAGATAAATTATTTTTAATTAAATAAATATATTTAATCTCTTATATAATATTTATTAACAAATTATTAACAAATTATGTTATTTTAATAAAATAAATAATTTAAAATTAAAATTTTATTTAAAATTAAAATTTATTTGAAATATATTTTAATTATTAAATCAAATTTTATTTGAATATTTATATATTTTAAATTTAATTATATATTTTAATAATTATTAAATTTTAATTACATATAGTTTAATTAAAAAATTAAATAAAATTAAATTATTCATAATTTTTATTGATAATTAATTTTAATTTATTAAATATATAATCTTGAATTAAATTATTCATGATTTTTATTAATAATTAAATAATATATATTTAAATGATAGTAAATCATATTATGAAAAAAAACACAAACAGAAAACAAAAATCACTTTTTATTATTTTTATAATTTATGAAAACTAGAAGAAACCAAAATAAAAAACAGAAACTAAGAACTTAAATAAAAAAGTTTTTTTTACTGAATTCAGAAAAAAAAAAGGAAATAAGCACCTAAGATTCTTCCAGCAGAAAAGTACAATTTATTTCAACCATATTTTAAATTCTTAAATTTTGTTCAATATTTAGTTAATTTTAAATTTTAAATCTCTTATCTTACAAATTTATTTATATCATTCGCAAGTTTAAAATTTGACATAGACGGACCCTCGTCTTTGATAGGTCCATTGGTGATTTAGTGAGACACCCGCAATTAAAAAAAACCCCAATTGTTTGTAATTAATTAGGACTTAAATTAACGTTTCTTATTAGTGAAAAAGACAACCAAAGGCAACGAAACATAGGCTTTGTTCTATCCAAATTTGTCTTCATGAGTTCTTGTCTTTGCAACTCATAATCAATAGAGCAAGATCCGCCTTTTGATGCATCCCGTGCCACTGCATGATAGCTACGTGTACAAAAAAGCCAAAACACCCCACAACACCACCTGGCCACTACCGACCGTCGCCGCCGTCGTCACCACCATCCATCACGGCCAGACCCGTTATCTTTTATGGTAATATTTATGATAAGTGAAAAATAAAAAGGATTACAATATTAACAGTGGTCATGATATATTAATGGATATTAATAATCACAATCAGAATAATCATAAATAAAAACTAATAACCTTTCCTCTCCCTTCCTCTCTATGGCCTAAACCGTAGCTCTCTGTTCTTTGTCCTTTTCACGATCAGACATTTTCCGCTCTCTCTGCAAAGAAAAAGAGAGTAACCCATTTCAGAGAAAGGGAAAATCTTTTTATAAGTTTAGAGAGTGAGAGACTGGGCGACAAAACCAGAAGAAAAACCGTAAAAAATAACAAAAAAAAGGAAGAAGAGAAAAAAAAAACGTTTCTGATTCTCTTTTGTTTAAACTACTTTTGCTAGGTATTTTTTGTACCTGTTTGATTCTTTAGTTTTGTTTGGATCCTCGGAGACTCGCTCAGGTACTAATATTTATCTATTTGGTTTTTTTTTTTCTTGTTAAAAATGGATTACTTTTGGTAGCAACTGTTGGGATTTTGGAATTGGTGTTCTGGTTGCTTAAATATTATGGAATCGTGGATGAAGAAAAAGGATCTGGGTGACCCATGTTTGGGATTGTTCTTATATTACGTTTTCTTGATACTTTTTTTTTGTTCTTTTGGAAGATACATTTATTGATTGTTGTCCTTGTTTATGAATTCTTTCTTTAGTTTCTTGGCATAGAGTTTTGGGGAATAGTTAAATCTGATTTTCGATGCTGAAGTGGGTTGAAGGTGCATTCAATTGGGTATATTTTGCATTTGCGCGAGGCGAAGTGGGTTTTTTGTATAGTACAAAGTTTTGGTTCTAATATGTAATATTCATTGGCCAAGTTTGAATGTTGTAATGGATTATGGATACCGTTTAAGAAGTTGAGATTTATTTATCAGTATATGCCAATGTTTAAAATGCACTGATTGATACTGTCTTATAACCCATCTTTGGGGTTGGTTAAGTTACTAATACGCACTATAATGATTTAGTTACAAGAGATCAAACTAAATTTCATTTCCTCTTGTTGTCTGCATTTGTGCTTTTATAACATTCGCATTCGCATTATATTTTCTGTCAGTGCTCTGTGACTGCGTCAGGTTAAATTGTTTTACACTCACAATATGTTGAAAAATGATATAGAGGTTTCAAAGTGTTGTAGATTTTCTTTGTAGCATAGTTGTTGCAAAGGCAGCATAATTAAACATGTCATAATGACCAGTAGTCTGTTGTTTCGATTGTAAAAAATTTTATGTGATAATTGCCTACCGATGTCACGGTGGATATGGAAGAAAGTTTAGTATAGGAGGTGTGAGAAGAAGAGTGTTCATAGTTATTCTGCCTGCTGTTTCAACCTGGAAATGAAATAGACAACCTTGGGTTGTAGATGATGTTGGATTAACCAGTCTCCTGCAAATTTTTGATCTGAAAATTTTGATACTATGACATACAAAATTTTTACTTCCTTAGGATGGTACGGAGTGTGGTAACATGGTGGAGCAATTTTTGGTGCTCTTATGTACGGGTGTGATAATGCTTCAAGGCCTGAGCTTATCTAATTTCTATTTTCATATTTTTGCAGATTCCATGCTGGGAGTTCCTAATAGATGTGTAATATGAACCACCATTCCTGTTGGAAAGTTGGAGTTTCTTTTAGCATCTTAGGCATTCTATTTGGTGGGTAATTTGACTTCGATGCAAAGACAAGGGTGTAGCATTGAAACTTTCTCTGAAGATAACATTGATCCAAGATTAGTTTCAAACAACACTGATATGAGTCATCAGACTTCTTTGAATAACATCCTGAATCCAGTAGAGAACAGGTTTGCTAGTAGTACTGTTTCTTCTGATGAGGCATCATGTGTACATTCTATAAATCATGGTGTTCAGAGCTTTAATGGTTGGAATGAAAGTGAATCTAGCTCTTGCTTTCATCCAGAAAATCAGGCTGTTGATGATGAGATAAAACTAGAAGAAAGGTGGCCTTCTTCTGTAAATGTTCATACTGTAGTTGGCTCAAGGTCTGAAGAAAGGCAGTTGGGACCTGTTGATGTTCCTAATCTCCCTTTTCCAGAGAGAGTCAGTATTGGTTCTGGTGGAAATCAGGTTAGAAGTGGCCCTTTGATTTTACGGGGTTCTAGCTCTAACCATTCCACACAGAATGTGAATATGTATGCAGGGGGTGTGGGGAATGGTGGAAACACTGGACACTATGAGGCACCTGTTGCAGGCCCTGAACGTTTACACTTGGGTGGAAAAGAAATTCAGCGGGCATCTTCTTCTGGTATATCATCTGAAGATATTAGTGCCTCGTTTTGTAATTCTGAATTTATTACAGAGGAAACCGATGGTGGTTTGGGGTCTTCTCATGGAGGCTGGGGATCATCTTGCAAGAGAAAGGCTCTTGAAGGTACTTCTGCACATTCTTATGCTGGTGGAAGTTCAAGTTGCTTTCCACAAACTGAAAATGATGTTTGGCATACTGGTTCTACCCATCATAGCACTTCTAGCAATGTAAGTTTGTCGACCACTTCAAGGAATTCTCCTAGTTTTAGTAATCCGGAACAGTTTAACCACAGAAATGGTTTTGGCATGAGAGGAGTATCTTCTGATGCCTTTCATTCATCAAGTGACTCGGGAAGTTTAGACCATCTCAGACATTTAGTTAGAAGAGTAAGTGCAGGACATCAACAGGAAGCTGCACCATTCACTTTATCAACAACAGGAGGTACCAGGCCTTCTAATTATTTATCTCTGGGCTTGAGATCAACTTCGCCAGCTTCAAACTCAGGTGCTTCTCAGGGCCAATCTCATAATATGCGTGCATCAGTTTCATCAAGAAACTCATATCCTTTACCTTGGAGTGGGGCTTCCTTCTTAAGATCTGGAACTGCACCAAGTTCTCCCATTCCTGGAGAGAGAATTGGCGCACTGAGAGAGGAAGTAAATTTAAGAGGCACCCACAGAAATAATGTAGATCATCCCATGTTTGTTCCTGTTTCTGAGATTAGAAACATTGCACAAGATTCAGCAGGATGGAATTTGTCCACCGGAAATATGAGCACTTCTGGCAATCCTCATTCTAGTAGAATTACCCCTTCAAGCATCCATCCGTTGCCCACTCCTATGTGGTTCCCACATCCTGACCACACAGCACATAATCAGCAGAGATTCACAGAATTTGCTCCCTGGTCTTTGTTTCCATCTATGGACTCTGAATCTGAAGGTCTCAGTGGTCATTTTCCTTCCTTGTCATCTGGACCTTCTGCTTCACCACAGGAGACTGTCATGCCATCTGCTTCTACTAGCCATGGACACAATCAATCACTTACAAGGTCTGCTTTTCTGATGGAAGGACAAGGTGATGATGTTCTTGGTATGCCTCGTTCATTGAGAGCCTTAGCTGCTGATATCGAAGGGAGACACCGCTTAATATCAGAGGTTAACTCTCCCTCCCTCCCAATTTTGTGTGCATGTATTTGTGTTCTCTTCTTTACCTTCCATCCTTGTCTGTTGTTTCTGTCAACTTGTCTAACATTTCACAGGTCAAACTTTGATGATAAGATCCTCACATGTACAATGTGGACTATAAAATTTGCAATCACTTTTTGATCACTATCCAGCTTTTTACTATTCTCCTCTGATGAATAAAAGATGGGAGTAAGTGCTGATGTTCTGAAGTGACTTATTTGCATCTGAGAATATAAAATAATTACACATGCTGACTGGATTTTTTTTTCTTCTGGAGCTTAAAATTGTATACTAATGTGATGTGCAGAATGGGTTGAAGTTCTTGTGCGTAGGTTAATTGAAGTAGTAGCATTTGGTTCGTTGCTTGTTCATTCTTGCCGATAATTTACACTTGGACACTTATCACATTTGCAATGATGACAATGCATTGTTCTCTGATTGATTTCAAGAATTATACTAGTTAATTTTGACTAACAGTTTTTGTTAATCTCTGCTTGCCAGATTCGTCAAGTCCTGAATGCCATGCGCAGGGGTGAAAACCTACGAGTTGAGGTTTGGTTGATTCTGAAATTTTTTATTCATGATTTCATCATGTCCTCTTGTGACCGTTAAAACTATTTGGCCATTGCTTTGGCAGTAATGCACTCAGCTTAGTCAGAAACTTCCACCACACCCACCTCTAGTTACATTAGATAATTCATTTCTGATGGTAAAAATTTATCAAGCTGATGTGAACCTGTGTCGTGAAAGTTATTTATATAACTATAAGATTTCTTGTTCACCCTAGATCCCCGTTCGAACTTAAAAAAACAAAGCTAACAAAAGCATTACTAGATATTGAAAAATAAGTGGGAGTGTGTCCCACATGAAAAGAATATAGGGTTTTGAGCATGCATATAAGCCTAGTGAGTTACTTCCTCTATTATTAATTGGTTTTAGGATGGAACCTTATTTGGGCTTGTATGTGCTCAGTTTATTTGGGCTCAATTTTATAAAATTTAACATGGTATCAGAGCAGGTTGCTCTTGGGTTAGTTGTCACTACCTTGACATGATAGACTGTGTCATGTGTTGGGCCTTAAATTAGCCCACACCTACACGTGAGGGGGGCGTGTTGAAATATAAGTGGGAGATTGTCCTACATGGAAAGAATATATGGCCTTGAGCATGCATATAAGCCTAGTGAGGTACTCCTCCTACTATCAATTGGTTTTATGATGGAACATTATTTAGGCTTGTATGTTCTCAGTTTATTTGGGCCCAATCTTACAAAATTTAACACTAGCTAAGGGTGGATTTTAGTGACACTGTTATGGTACAATCATCTAGACGTTATATATTTTTATAACAGCATTACAATGTGAAAGAATATAATTTATGATAAGATTCGTGAGTTTATGACTTTGAGTTTGTTCACAAGCGGCCGCATTTTCTGAATGTAGTACTTTCCTTGACGTGTTCTTTGTAGATTTGGTTTGGAAGCATAGGTGGATTCCAAGCTTTCTTTTTCTTAGATGCGGGTTTATTTGTGTTGTTTTAAACAATGTTTTTGAATTGCCCTATAGCATGCGATTTTTTATTTGTTATCCATTAATTCACATGGAGAATGGAAAAATTCCAATCCCTTATCACTAGGAGAAAAAGTATTGCAGCGTGGAGTGCCTGCATTCCTAAAATCTTATTAATATTTTCTCTTAGTTGAAGCCTTTATGTTCTTAAAAGGATGAAATTGCTCCTACTTGCATATGTTGACAGGTGCATCCAAATATGCTCTTTTAGATGAGTTTCTTATGATCATAGGCGCCATTGACCTTAACCCTCCCCTTCATCTTTCCTTCTACCTGTGAATCAAATTATATGTCTTTTGACCTGATATTCAATGATACTTCAGGATTTTTTGCTTTTTGATCCATTCATATATCATGGTATGGCCGAAATGCACGACCGTCACAGAGATATGCGCCTTGATGTTGATAACATGTCTTATGAGGTAATGATTGGATAAATGATTTTTCAGCTAGGAATGTCAAGATGTATTCTCTTATTATAATTCAGTGCAACTTCTCAGGAATTGTTGGCATTGGAAGAGCGCATTGGGGATGTGAGCACGGGGCTTAGTGAGGAAACCATTGTGCAGTTAATGAAACAGAAAAAGCATTTGGCTATTGTACTGGAATCCCAGGTGGATTTGGAGCCATGCTGTATCTGTCGGGTATGACTTACAAACTACTTCGATCATCGGTGGCTCTTGATCATTCGGTTTAATTGTTCGATCAATTTCTTAACTTTGTTTGATTCTCATTATAACAGGAAGAATATGTGAATGGGGATGATCTTGGCATGCTAGACTGTGGTCATAACTTCCACTCCAACTGTATCAAACAGTGGTTAATGCACAAAAATCTATGCCCCATTTGTAAGACGACAGCTCTACCTACTTGAGGGTGAAAGTTGGTTCTTGCAAATGAATCATTTAACCCAACAAGTTGGGTGAATGGTTTGCTCATGATACCCCTTTCTTTTGTTGGTTTAAAACCATTCTTACCTGCTCATGAACTTGCACCCTTTGATGAATGTCGCAGCTGTGTGCTATTAAAATTGTAGCTCAACAGATAAAAAGGGTTGTGTCCAGTACCTCAAAACTCATGAAGATATGTGGAATAAAATCTGATATGGGACTGTAATTTTACATTGTTATATTTTCATTTCATGATACAAATTTCTGCTTAGCATTCTCTTTTTTTTTTTTTGGTTTGGTGAAAGGGAATTAAGAGAAAAGAGGCCTAACGCCTTAAAACGGCAACAGAAGAAGCATCATTGGCTAGGAGCGGGCGAAGTTCTAGAGCAGGAACCTCCCAAATAGACCAGCGTTGTGGATGAGAAGCACCCTACTTTGCTAAAAAGTCTGCACACTGGTTACCCTCCTGAAGGGTATGAACAATAGCTCCCACTCTCACTTCACCATATTCCTGGTATCCTCAATGACGTTCAAGTACGGATGATATCGAGTACATGATCCCATGACCAGATTAATGGCTTCTCATGAACCCGATTCAACCACTATTCTTCTATATCCACGCTGCCAAGCCAAGTTTAGTCCATGCTGAATTGCTAGAAGCTTAGCAAGCATGTTAGTGGCGTGTCCAATGAATCCCGAGTAGCTGACTAGCCAGTCCCCTTTCTCATTACGTAACAAACCACCAAAGCCTGCAGCACTTGGATTACCAACCGAGCTACCATCCATATTAAGTTTAACGTACCCTGGTGACGGAGCCTTCCATGCAACCCATCTGCTCGATTTTGGAAGTGTAGCCAACGGGAAAGCACAGTTGCACTTATCAAAAAGCCTCAAGAACTACCGAAGTTGTCCAACAGAAGACATGACGTCGTGCTGAATTACCTCTTTGTTTCTAGCACACCAAATAATCCAAGCCATGACGATGAATTTTAGAACATGGTGAAAAGGACGCGAAGAGTCGAGAGCATGAAAGTATAGCCAATCGTCTAGATTAAGTCTAAAGAAAGAATCCTCTACCTGCCCAAGGCGTCTTCACCCAAATGCAATCCCTCAGAGCATGGATATGGTTTTCCCACCCTTTACCGCACCTGTGATAGCAGGGAGACGAAGCCATTCCTCGTTTATAATGCAACTCGTTCGTAGGTAAGCGGTGCCAACTAATATGCCAAATAAAGAAGTGGAACTTCTGAGGGATATTAAATTTCCAAATCCACGTCCAATGCTTGTTAGGAGCAGGAGGATGAGGAAAACAGGTAAGAAACTCATCTTGATTTCACCGTGTATTGTCCAGCTGTCGACTCCCCCCAAATTATCGAATCCTTAGCCAACCTTGATCGAGAGACGAGAACTGCTATAATAGAATGATGCACATCTGACCCTAAGGGTGTGTGTAGTCGAGAGAGATCCCACATGCGCCGATCATTTAGATGTCCCCCACCATTAAATGTTGGTCCTGACTGTTGATTTGGGATAACTGTCTGCGTAGTGTGTAGTCACTAACCTAACGATCATTCCAAAGCGAAATGTTATCTCCATTCCTAACTCTCCAAAGAAAGCCATCGTGCAAGTAAGGAATAGTTTTGCATATAGCTTTCCATCCTGGAGAAGCAGTGGGAGAGACCGTACAAGTAAATATAAAAGCAGTCTGTAAATACTTACTCTGCATCACCTCAATCCAGCATTTCCTATTATCCTAAGAGAGATCCCAAAGAAGCTTGCTGAGCATGGCTATGTTGTTATCACGAGCTATACGGAGTCCGAGGCCGCCCATAGCTTTGTGACTACAGACAGCTTCCCAATGCAACAAGTGAATACCCTTACCCATAGCATTTTCTTTGAAATCACTCAATTTATTTGCAAGTTAGGGATTGAGCAATGAGTAGTATTTCCTCTTACTCTTCTTTAGGCCTCGTATCCTCCTCCAACTTACTCTTTTTGCTGTTTTTTTTGCTGATAGCTGAATTCCGGTTAGATACATACAATGTGCTAACACTTTATAGATAGACAAATAACGGTAGAGGTGTATGGTATTTACTAATGACGTATACACGTTTTCTTTGTTTTATCTTGTAGCTGGTGCAACCTTTCCTTGAGTAGGGTCCTCACCAATTGAGTCAGGCATCTATTTTTAGACTTTGTTGTATTAACTATCATGAAAAATCTTGTCTTCAGATTAAAATTTTAATAAAAATTATAAGGATAAAAATAAATATTTGTGCATTTAAGCTAGTGATCAAGCTTAATTGTGCTGAGTTTTATCTTCAATATAATTTTAGTAAAATTTTAAAAATATCTTGCAAGAAATTATCTTTTATAACATCTTGAATGTCAAAATTGAAAAATATGAAAATAAAGATAGGTCCAAGTATAAGTATATTTTGTCATGTCTTTTATAAAAATGTTCTAATCCCGATTCATTTAATCACTATTAAGTTTTTTAATAATCATATTTTAGTAAAATATGCAAACATTTTTAAATAAATGATAATAATATATCATTATAAAAATAAAAAAATTTAATACACTAAAAGATCAAAATATTTGAAATATTTTATTCAAACTATAACCACGCGCAATTATAATTATTATTTTTATGCATAAAAGATAAATACGTGAATATCACTTGTAGATCTTACTAATATGACAATTAAGCCTTTGTTTGATTGGACTTATACCAGTAGAGCTTTTATTAGTAAATTTTTTTTTTCTGTAGATCTTTGTTAGAAGAACTTTTCTAAGAAGTCAGTTGACTGTCTGACTGTCATTTAAAAAAGAGCTTTTTTGAAAGAATTTCATATAGTGAACTGTTTGACAACATAAAAATAAAAAGCACTTTTAATTTTTAATATATTTTATTTTGTAATAAAAATTATTTATGTAAATAAATATTATTTAAAGTATATTAAATAATATGCAAAGCAAAATATATTAATTATTATATAATTTTAATCCAAATGAAACATA
>JAOSBL010000211.1:33898459-33910594 GCA_027568915.1 Erythroxylum roraimae
TTATTTTCAAATTCTTTAATTTTATTCAATTTTAACCAGTTTTATGACGGTCTAATACTAGTTGAACAGTTTAAACATTAAATCTTTCGCCTTACTGGTTTAACTTTTGGTCAAAATTTTAAAAGATTGATAGAAATTAGATTTAATATCTTAGAGTTTAAAATTTTGAGTTAAATTAAAAAATGTAAAGAACTTTTTAACTTAATAAAATTTTTATATATGCATTAAGATTTATAAATATTAGTTAAATAATTTAATTTAAATATATAATTTATGAATTATTTCAAAATTTGTTAAAACAGAAACTATGAATTTCATAAATTCAAAAATTACATACAGAACTTCAATTCTCTCTATACACCGAATCTAAAAACCTAAATTTGTCAAATACTCTTTTTTCCCATCAAATTATCATTTAATTTCCATCAAAACGACAAGAGGAGATAGAAAAAAGAGCATCAAAACGGCACAACCTCGCTGCAAACAAAATCGTTAGAATTCCCAACGGACTCATCGGGCCACGAGTCTCTAAGCAGCTTCAGCAACATCTGAGCCTTTCTCTTTGCCCTGTCCGTACAATCGCTTTGAACCAGCAGCAACAGCTGCGTCAATACTCCGGCAGCCACCGCCTCTTTCCGGCTATCCTCCGCTGCAGTGCATAGCGCCAGCAGCGCCCCCGCTGCGTACTCCGTTGCTCTGTCCGATATCTTCAGGATCGTCTGCACCAGTAGGGGCACTGTCAGCGCGTGCGCCGCAAACGCTGTGCAACCCGCCGGCACTCTACATAGCAGCTCGATCGTCGCCAGAGCCCTCTCGGCGTCACATTTGTCGAAATCCGCCAATCTGTCGATCAGCGCAGACGCGGCTCCGGCCGCAACCGCCTTATGCCGTGTCTGTTTCGTGAGACACAAAGCGAACAAAGATTTTATACCTATCTTCAAAGCCCTTGGATACGAGATTGGATTCTTTAACATATCGATCACTCCGTCGAAGATTTCTTCTACTCCGCTTATCTGTGCTCTAATTTCGGGCGACCTCGTTCCTGCCACCCCCATTTCGATAAGAGCCGCTGAGTTGACTCGGACTTCGATCGAGGAATGAAATAACAGATTCGCTAAATAACTGATTCGGTCTGGTTCAGAAGATATTGAGACGCACTCCAGTTCAGTAAGAGGAAACATGACTAAGAGCCCGAGTGCTTCGTGGTGTAATTCAGCAGATGTCGAACCGGAGTTGTGAAAGAGTAGGCTGATGAGGATCTCAGGTGCGTTTTGCGAGGAGATAACAGCCCGGTTTTTGTCCGAGTCACGAGCGAGTCCTCTGAGCCGGCGGAGAGCTGAGAGGCGGGAAGAATTCGGGTTTGTTCCAGAAGATGCTTGGTTTAATAAAGATCGAACCAAACCGGGCTCGGCAGGTTGTTTCGGTGTTGGGATTCGCTCGACGCCGAAGGACCTGTTGGCCACGCACCAGTCTTGGATCAGACGACGGAGAGTGTGGTTGGGGATGAGAGTGAAGTCAGTGAGTGGAGCTCGAGTGACCGGGCAGGTTGTGTTACCGGTTGCAACCCACGACTCGATGCTGGTCCTGTCGTAAGTCTGACCAGTACAGACGGTGACAGGGTCGCGCATGAGCTCGAGCGAAATCGGACACCGGAAGTGGTACGGTATCTGAATGCCCAAGTCCAAAGGCTCAAGGCTTCCAGGCATATTTTCTTTTAACCTGAAACAGGGTGTAAAAGAAAAACGGACGCAGAAGAACAGAGACAAGAAGGTATTGGTTTGGTCTGTTGTGAATTCACGGAAGGCCTGAAAATTCTCTTTCAGATTTGTCGAGACACATGGTTTGGTTTTTATCTTATACGATGAGAGCTGGGCAGGGGCTTATCTGACCCTTTTGGCCACACGTGTGGTAGCATTTACTTACAACCTAACCTTAGTTGGGAAAAAATAAGTAGCACACAAGTGGTTTGGTATGGTCAAATGAAACTTGTTGGGTCCCACATCTCCATAATCCAGTTCCTGTTTACGTCAAATATAGTAATGTAATCTTCGACTCCATTATGCCCACCCAATTACTTGCTCGTTTTAGTGCTGTAACTATTGTTTAGTGGTGCTGTTTTAACTTTACCTTTTTATGTGTAGTGAATCAAACTGTGAACGTTGAGAGTGCAACAGCATTATGTTAACACATCCTTTACAGTCTGGTGGTGCGTCCAATCCTGCTTTGTGATGGAAAAGGTATCAGTTTTTCAAAAAGGGGAAAGTCTTGAAGTTGAATCCTTCCTTCCACCAAATTACTAGACATAATCCCAAAATTGCCTTATCTACTAGGATTCCATTGTCAATAATCCAATAGTGGTTAGCGAAATTAACAAGCAAATTTCAACTCAATTATTCTGGTCAAAGACACCAGTGCACCGGATGCGACAAAGGTAATGCAACCATGTTCGAGTGATGCAACGAAGCTTTTGCATCAAGGTGTGGGGGAGGGGTCCAAAAAGACAGACTAACTTGTAATAAAAGCACTTGAGAGCAATAAGCACACAAAACATGGAGTGGTACTAGTACTAATTGATAATAACCAAAAGACTGTAGCAACTGAATTGTCCATTTATCTTAACAGTTAGGTTTGTAGGAGGTGGCAGTCAAAGGTCAAAGATGAACAGATTAAACAGAATGTGACGGGGTCCAGGTTGTCTTCCCCCCTGACCCCACCACTTTATTATGAGCCAAAATAAATAAAAACATTAATAATGTAGTTTCTTGATAGAGGCGATCCCCATACAAACACGTAAGTGGACGATGCTGATTAAGTGGGACCTTCTACTTAAGGATGATCAAATTGGTAGAGTGGAAGAGATAAAATTAAAAGATTTTGTGTTTGAATTTTTTTACTTATGCTTTTTTGACTGAGCATGTCGTAAATGGGTTTGTTTAGTATAAAGTATTCAATTGACGTAATTTGTAGATTATTGTGTCAATCTGAAAGTTTACCCAGTACGTAATCTAAAAGATAACGACTATAAGTTTTTTGTTTCTTGACCTTCCTTTAATTATAATTATTATTATTAATTTATTTCTTTTCCTTAATTGTGATCGGTGATTGGCCAACCAAAATCCACATCTATCCAAATCCACATGCTTGTTGATGTGCTTTTCCATTTCTTTAATGTTTAACCACCTAATCTTTATTAAGGGTTAGTCTTGAGTACTAAAAATTTAATCGGTTGGATCGATTTAATGATATTTTTTTTTTGATTTATAATATTTTATTTAAAACCTTATCCGAAATAAGTGAAAAGGAAGACAAAACCGTGGGAGGTCGAGGATAGACCAAGAAAAATGATGTTTCCGAAGTGGAGCAGTCAAAACAAAACTGCAAGAAGAAGCAGGCAGGTGGGAGTGGGAGTGGGAGTGGGAGTATTCACTATTTAGAAAACACAAGGCAAAAAGAAGTACAGACTACAGAGAGAGGTATAAAGAGCAGACTGTGTCGTTTACTACTTACTAACACACACACGCGTGGGTCTGCACAGAGAGAGAGTGCGAGGTGCACACGAAACGCCGTCCTTTGGAGACCCGTTTGTCTCCGGTCAACCCGGCAAGTGTTACCGATACAGCCGAGCATTATCTCCCTTCCTCCGCCACAGATGCACGTGCCCCCTTTGTTTTGACACGTGCTTCCAGCTCATTTTCATCTCTAAAGTCTGAACTCTGAACCCTTGTTTCTTTAATTAACAACTCTTGCTTATTATTGTATAATGTATGGTTTTGTGTGTTCAAGTACGGAATTCCAAGTTCTCGACATTTATCCAATGGCTCCACCCTCGGTTCTTGTGTAATTTCATATTTAATCTCTACTTGTGAATTTTGTTATTTTTCACATCAACCTGACAATAGATACGCCGACCAAAATTGGATTTGTTGAAGTCATCAAGTCTACTCTCACCTTAGACCTTGTTACAATATCCTACTGCACACTTGCTACACAAAGAACTTCCCTACAGTTCAGGGGAGGTTTCAATGGAGGGAGGTTTGTCCTCGCATGCTTATTATATAACTCATGGTTCATCTTTTTCCACTTTTCCAAACTTTGGTAAGATTCCACTTTCCACCAATACCAACCCAATTTCCTTTCTTTTTCTCAGCTGATATTGCGTAATATATATATATATGTATTGTTGCCTTCAGCTGATGTAGTGGAAGAAGAATAGTTAGTTCATAACAGTTGATAGATTAATTAAATTAATTGTCACATCTAGAATATAAAGGCCTACGAGTTATTATTAGAGGCCTTTCTGCTACTTAAAAGTTTCTACGGAAAGGCCTTGCTTAATTCAGAAATGCACCGTATGTTTACCTTTTCCTTTTTATGGATTCTTCAAATCAAATTGAATAGTACTTGCAATGGTAGGTGCAATTATGACATAGTTGGTATTGATTCTATACTTTGTCATTAGACAGTCTTAATAAATTATTTGTGCTTTTTCAGCATTAAAAAAATATTTATCACAATATAATAGAATAATAGCAACAACAACACTTAGAAGAAATCTCGCTAACACGCAGAATTTGAAGAGATTCAATAATTCGCAGTCTTATATCTAACTAGTAGAGAGTTTGTCTTTAAATGACCTCACATTATATATTACATTAATCATCAAAGAATAGGGTTTTGATAGTCTCTGTTATAATTGAAATCAACCTTATTCTTTAGACAAACTAAATTCTTAATAATCTAATTATTTTATTTTATGGGTTCAATTTGATCAAACCCAATAAGGCTACATCAAATTCAATTACAGAATTCAAGTTCAGAAAATCATCTCTTAAAGGAGAATATGAACAAGTTATTATTATATGTACACAAAAGGCTTTTAAGCATCTTAATTGGTGTCCGTTAAAGTGCCACAGCCGAGTAAAATACCACTACTTTTGTGGATGGTGAGTCGTTATGGCATATGGCGCACTTCATTGCTGACTTTAAAAAACCTAATTAGATTTAGTTAAAGCGTGATTCTACTCTATAAACCCTCCTTTTAAGCATTTGGATTCGAGACTTTATTAGAGTGTAAAGGAAGGCAAAGCCTAAGTGCCTTTTCCCGATTCTGCCTATCTAAGATCTTTCATCTTTTGATTACAACAAGTGGTCGAATGAAGTTAATTATTGATGCAAACTTTTGACGTGGCATCTCTTGGCATTGACCACTTGTCCAACTCCACTTGTTGTGATTGCTGATGTGGCCCATAAATCTCCTCTAATCTTCCACGTGGCAACTTTTAACAATTTTCTATGTGTGGTTGAGCCCTTCACGTGGACCTTTGGCACCTTTAACCTAATAATATTTTTATTACATTGTGAAATTGTAAATAAAAATATATCATCTTCAATAATATATTTTAATTCTATTTTTATCAATTATTATTATATTGACTCGAAATTATTGACATATTTGAATAAAAATATATCTTTTTAAATATATAACTCACTTATAATTTTTTAAACATATTTAAGTAAATCTTAATTTTTTCTTCAAAGCTTACTTTTTCCTTTTTCATCTGTACGATATACTCTTTTATTTCAAAAAAATCTAATCGGTTTAATCAATTTTTTGGTTTGATCTATTTTATTAATTTCTATTGTTAAAAATCGATCAATTTATTAATTAATGAGTCAATTTTGTTAAATTAATAAGTTTTTATAAACTAAAATAAATCAATTAATTTTTATTTAACAATTTCTTTTTTAATTAAACTTTAAATTACAATCTCTTTCAGTCATATTTTAAATCATTTAATTTTATTTAATTTTTAGTTAATTTTATAATGATCAAACACTTTTATAACCTTTTAATCCTTAACCTTATATCTATATTATTTCTTTCTCTCTCTCTCATACTCTAAAAAGCTAAGAAATGACAAATAAAATTATCTGTGTCACTTGTGCTATTCTAACTCTGTTTCAATCCATCTCATTCACATATTTATATGGATCTCATAAATAATCTACATAAATATATGGTCAAAATAAGCTAGAACAGAATTAGAATAGCACTAGTGACGTAGGTGATCACGTCCCCAAAATGATACGGTAATGTTTTCGCGAGCCTACTAACTGGATTTGCTTTGTTTCTTTACTGATTCCAAACAGTCAAATCCATGAAATGCTCCAAGTCCTTGGATTCTGCCAATCAAGTATTAAGTATCTTAGAATGACGGGTAAGGCTTTCATAACTTTCGGATAATTTGGCTGAGGAGTCAAAAGTCAAAATTCATAGCACTAATTTCTAGTTTAGTGGATTATGTTAGAGATTGCTTCCTATTTGAGCCATTCTCAAAACTAATCTTTTCTTTATCTCATTATTATATAATTCTAACTTACCTAGAAGAAAGAAAAACATAGACTATAACACAACATTTCCATTTCACCAAAATTTAATTTTAGTTGCAAAGTCTTAATTATAGTTAAAAACTTCATATAAGTAATTTTCTTAAAACAGTATTTTTAAAATTAATAAATTATTATTTTCATATTTTACAACTGATAAAGTTACTCCTTTGTGATCGAAAAGTCATGGGTTCGAATCACGGAAATAACCTCTTTGTAAAATGCGAAAGGAAGCTTGCGTACAATTGATGACTCTTTTCCGATCCTTACAAAGTTGAAAACAACCTTGTGTACTGAAGTTTACCGTTCTACTATTTATAGTAATAAGTATCAGTCACGAATTATTTGCATTTTTAATTAAAATGAAAACAATTGGTTATAAAAGATAATTACTTACATTGACACCATAATTTCCATGTCAATGTAAGAAATTTTGTTTTCCACATAATCTTACATTAACAGATGCTTTAAGGATGCTTATGACTTAGCGTTACTTTTATGTAACTCCTATAACGCCTAATTAGCTGGATCATGGATGAACCTGCACATGATGGATTGTTTTCCTAGATGGAATATTCAAGGTACTTGGCAGTAGTTCCAAGCCTCAAGAGATGATAATTATCTATGGAGATTATATAATACAATATCGCATCCTCTTTTTATTTATGGAGCTTAGTGTCCATTAAGCCGTTCATGTTTGACATTCCGACCATGTAACAAATTCGATATGCTTTTGTTGCTACACGATGAAAAGATCCCACATAGAGATATTATGTATTCCTCTCACATCCCAATATTAACCAACGACTTTGGAGTTTCCTTGCATGCTTATCTACACTACTTGAATATATACAACAATGTGTTTGGAATATGCCCACTAGATGTAGTGTTTTCTTTTCCATTCCTAACCATAAGACAAGCCTTTGCCGGATTCCCCTGTCTACTAACAGCTCGCATATTCGCACTTCGTAATGCATAAATAATAGGAATAAAGGGGCCTGGTTAGAAAATTTTAAGCCGAGGTTAATGCCTGTTGAAGCGTCTGTTAACCTCGTATGTCTTAAAGTAGAGAAACTGAGGTTGCCTTGAGCCATGCACATGCTCAGAAAATATTGCTTGTTTAAAGGTAGAGTGGCCATGATTTTAGCAAAATTTAACTCTAAGAATGGTGCCTATTTACTGAGGTCTAAGTATGCGACCACATGTTTGTCACTCCCAATGAAACATTGTCAAAGAAAAAAACAGTGTGTGTGTGTGTGAGAAAGAGAGGAAAAGGACAGAAGTGCCAAACCTAGAAAACATTGTTTGAGGGTTCGGCCCTTTAAGGATACAACTCCATCTTTTAGTCCCCCGTCTTTGTTGTAGTCTTGTAGAGTTTGGGTCTTTGTTGTATAATTATATCTTTTCAATATAAGGGCAGTGATATGATGTATAATAATAATAAGGGTTAATTGTAAAAATAATATCAATTTTTAATCATTTTATAATATCAGTTTGACTTTTAAAAAGTCACGCTAAAGTGCTCCAACTTTTAGTAAAAATAGTCCAGTGTTAAGTTGGCTTGTGACATCGAACGTCTATTAAAATAAGTTTCCTGCAGCTTGAGTTAACTTGTGTTTCTTCAAATTAAACATTTTGCTTAGTTTTTCTTCATTTCTCGTTGTGTTAAGTGGTATCAGAGCAGGTTAAAACACCCCCTCCGTGGCTAGTGGTGACAACAGAAACATATATTACACCACAGATAACCCTAGGTCGAAATACTAAAAGGGACGCATTAAAGGAGATGGAACATCAAATTATCTAGCGATTAGAGGATCGTTTAGAGGCACATTTCGAGGAGATCCTAGAGCGGCTTGGCGTCCTTAACCCTCTTGCAATAAGGATATGGACAATAATGAAGATTGTGTTAGCGACGAATGAGCCCTAAGGTACCCTATTAAGAGACCTGTTCCTACTCGAGTTAGGGGGCAGCCTACCTATGACAACTAATTAGAGTTGTTGAGTCCTCTTATGATGGACAACATAACCAAAGAAACCTTGATGATAGTTTCAAGTTTTGGGTATATATTCCTGTCTTCAATGGAGATTTTAATGTCGAAGGAGTTCTTGATTGGAACGCAGACATTGAACGGTTATTTGATTATAATGCAATCTTAAAAGAGAGGAAAGTAAAGTTAGTGACTTGTCGGTTGAAGGGAGTTGCTTCTGCTTGGTGGGAGAATATCAAAGAGAGGAGATGGAATGATGGGAAGGATTTGATTCGATCTTAGATGCGGATGAAACAAATGATTCAAAAGGATTTTTTGTTGCCGAATTATGAGCATATTCTCTTTCAATAGTATCAATGATGTAGACAAGTTTCTTGATATACTCAAGACTACACTACATAATTTGTGAGGTTATCTCATCTTAATGATTTGGGAGAGACAAAAGGGCAGATGATTTCGAGATTATTAGATGGTTTAGGACCTACCTTATGTGATAAGATTGGGATATTATCAAATCAAACTTTTTCAAAGACTTATAATTTAGCATAAAAGGCAGAATTGTTAGCTCAAAAGAGAGGCATAATTGAGCCTTCCTTTTGAAGTTATATGGGAGAAGCTTTTGGAGTTTCCACATCAAAGATGAAGATCTTGCCAGAACCTCCTTTGCCTGAGAATCATTTTTAAGAAGAGAAGTTATTGGTAAGCATAAGGTAGGCAAAATCAAGGAGGCTCCTAAAGAGATTAATCCCCATGCCAAGCCTCGACTTGGAGTTTGCTATCGGTATGGAGGATTAGGATTTTTTTAAACCGATGTCCCTAGTGAAAAGTAAATATTATAGAGCACAAGGAAGACGTTAATGTCATTATTTATGGACATAACGGTGATGATGACGAGTATGAAAATTAGGAGGAAGAAATTGAGGAGCTAGAGAATTATATAATTCAAAAGTTACTACTAGCTCAAAAAACAAAGATAAGATCTAATGATATCAATTATTTCAAACATATTATACCACTGTAGATTAGTTGTCTGATGTCATTGTTGAAAATGAGAGTTGCAAGAACATCATTAGCAAAGATGTTATTAAACGAATTTGATTTCGGACCAAGAAGCACTCAGATTCTTATGCAATTGGGTTGATTAAATCGATAGACAAGTTTTGGGTAACTAAACACTATAAGATGTCCTTTTCTATGAATCAATATCGGAATGAGATTTAATTTGATATTGTGGAGGTTTTTATAGTTTGACGTTGCTACCTAGCATGATGGACGAGGAAATGTGAACAAGTTAGAGAAATAAGGAACAAATTTGTACTTCACCCACAACGAAAGAATTTTTTCCTTAAAGCTTCCAAAGTAGAAGGGCAAACTTTTCTTATTATCACCTAATTAACAAGAACATGAAATATTGATGGATATTAAAGGGTCAAAGGGTTTCAATGTATTAGTGGTAAAACAAGCCCTCCCTGTTTCAAATATATAGCTTTATCAGGTGCTAGAAATTGTTTGACTCTTATTGAAAGAGTTTAAGGACTTGATGCCCGTGGAGTTACGAGATGAAATTTCACTAATATGGGATATTTAGCATCATATTTGATTCCTGGGGTAAGTTTGCCTAATCCACCGTATTATTGGATATGCCCAAAGGAGTGAGATTCTATAGGAGAAAGTGCAAAAGTTATTATGAAAGGGGCATGATGTTTTTCCTTAGCGTTTAATTGTGCATTTCTCCTGTCAATCTCAGTCCATACTTCTACGATATCGAAGGTGGGAGTTGTAGCTTCAACTTTGATGGCTTGCCATACTTCGATATCTACTTGTGATGAATATCACTCACACTCCAGCAATCAACACTCAAACTCGACAGAATACAAGTAGAGATTGAAGACAGATGTGAAGAATGTGTGTGTCTGAAGAACATTTCGAAGGGAGAAGAAGAAGAACACTCGATGCTCCTAAATTCAGACACAAGTGATTTAGTTACAAATGCTCTAACACGTGGGAATAAAAGTTAAACATATGTCTGAAGTGTTTTTAAATAAAAACTCAGTCGTTTTATGCAAAGGCAGAAGAAACTCATCAGACTCTGTCATATTACAATGCTACAAGATTAAGTCTTTACAAAACGCAGCCAACCAGCACATAAAACGCAGACAGAAGGAGTAGAGTAATTAATGACTTACGTGAGTGGCACATGCATAGGAGCTGACTGAATTAAGTTCATCCAATGGTCTTCATCTTCTTCATCAGATATAAAAAGCAAGGCAGAAGCATCAGAGAGACAGAGAACACAACACAGAAAATTTCAGTATTCATTCACTTGTAATTTTAGTCTTTGAGAGTGCAAAAATAGTGTGAGGGAAAAAAATCAAAGAGTGCTAGAGTACCAACCTGTTTTGGGTACTGGTGAGTTTGAAAGGCTCTTGTTGCAGGTGTTCTAAAGAACACTCAATCTTTGTATCTTGTTCTTCACTTTCTTCTGTATTAGTGAAATCTCTCCACCACTGTCAAGTGGGAACCTTGGATGTAGATAGTGCTTCACTATCGAACCAAGTAAAATCAGTTTCTTTACTTTTCTGCAATCTTACTACATCTGCAAAATTGACAAAGTTTATCAGTCTTGGTTATCAAAGATAACAGAAAAGCAGTAGAAAACCCAACAGATAGTGATATCAGAGCATTCAAGACCTCTTGGGCCTTTTTTGGACACTTCAAGCATCAAAGATTCATCAAGAAACTCAGTAAGTGAAAGTCGTTAGATTCTTTATTTTACAGCAAGCATGGTAGGCAAGGAAATGGACATATTTTCTGGGAAAGAAGACTTTACCATCTGGAAACTCTAGATGCAAGCTCTTCTTGAATCTTATGACTACTATGGTGCTATAGATGACGAATATGACCTTGAAACTGACCCTATAAAGAAGCTGAAAATGCAAAAACTTGCACATTGCAAGTTAATGCTTCACTTATCACCAACAGTGATAAGAAAAGTACAGAATTGTAATAGTGCACAAAAGCTATGGGTGAAACTTAATGAATTGTATGCCAAGAAGTGTCTTCCTAACAAGATGACACTTCTCCACAACCTTGCAAACTACAAAATGAATACTTTAGTATCCTTAGATGATAACCTAGATTATTTCTTCAAGCTAGTACAAAATTTAGAAGCTACAAATGAGAAAATAAGTGAGGAACATCAAGTTGTAGTAATCCTAAAGGCATTACCTCCTGAATTTAATGCATTCAAGAAGGTAATTAAGCATGCTAGTGGAGAATCACTTACTATAAAAAGGGTTTTAGATTCTCTTATGGAAGAAAAAGTTGAAGTGAACCCATTTAAGAAAGAGGCTGAAGTGATGTTTGTAGAGAATAATTATGAGAAGAAGTCTCATAAGAAAAACAGCAAGAAAGGAAAGTGGAAGAAGGGAAGAGGAAAAGAAAAACACCCTAAGGAAGGTGAAAATGAAAAGAAGAAAAAAGGAAAAGCTAAGACATGCTTCTACTGTGATAAGGAAGGACATTTTGCAAGGAATTGTAGGAAAAATAAGAGGGATAAGGCAGCTGAAAGTGGAATTTCAGGCAATGTTGAAAAATCTGAAGATTCTAGTGAAGATGAAATTCTAGTTGTAACTAAGGATTGTGAGGACCTTAGTAGAGAATAGATATTTGACTTAGGGTGCACTATGCATGTCACTCCTCATAGGGACTGGTTCACAACATTTGAACCAGTCACTGCCAAGGTTAAAATGGCAGATTC
>JAOSBL010000211.1:33910694-33926960 GCA_027568915.1 Erythroxylum roraimae
TCTTTGCTTTACACATAGCTAATTTCCAAAAAGATTTTCTTATTTAATAGTCCTAGCTTACCCAAAGATTCGGGGTCTAACATCCAGTCCTCCATGAAAGATCCAAGCACATAGATGTGCGTCTGCACTTTGTCAGGGACTAAATCACCAAGTGGATCTTTAACCTGGAGAAGATCATAGGAGAAAGAAATCCATCAGACTTCAGGACCAAGGTTTTAACTAAAAAGAAATTCATTTTCTGTAGGGAATACTTACAGATTAGTGAAGCTCCTTGATACCGAAGTCAACTCCAGCAAATCTCACAAAGGGGTGAAGATTAGGGTTTCGGGTTTTGGGGATTTTTCTAGGGTTCTTCAAATTTGAGCTACGATTGGTGAAACAGGAGGGAAGCAACATGAAATCGAAGAAGTTTTAACAGATCTCACAAACTTTGGTGAAATCTAAGGTTTTCGAGTTTTTTAAATCTCTCACAGATTAGGGATCTGAGTATAGATTGAAGGAATAGGAGGGAAAGTGTGATGAATATCTCTCATACTCCAGCAATCAACACTCAAACTCGAAAGAATACAAGTAGAGATTGAAGACAGATGTGAAGAATGTGTGTGTCTGAAGAACATTTCGAAGGGAGAAGAAGAAGAACACTTGATGCTCCTAAATTCAGACACAAGTGATTTAGCTACAAATGCTCTAACACGTGGGGGATAAAAGTTAAACATATGTCTGAAGTGTTTTTAAATAAAAACTCAGTCATTTTATGCAAAGGCAGAAGAAACTCATCATACTTTGTCGTATTAAAATGCTACAAGCTTAAGTCTTTACAAAACGCAGCCAACCATCACATAAAACACAGACAGAAGGAGTAAAGTAATTAATGACTCACATGAGTGGCACATGCATAGGAGCTGACTGAATTAAGTTCATCTGAAAGTCTTCATCTTCTTCATCATATATAAAAAGCAAGGCAGAAGCATCAGAGAGAAAGAGAACACAACACAGAAAATTTCAGTCTTCATTCACTTGTAATTTCAGTCTTTGAGAGTCCAAAAATAGTGTGAGGGAAAAAGATCAAAGAGTGCTAGAGTACCAACCTGTTTTGGGTACTGGTGAGTTTGAGAGGCTCTTGTTGCAGGTGTTCTAAAGAACACTCAATCTTTGTATCTTGTTCTTCACTTTCTTTTGCATTAGTAAAATCTCTCCACCACTGTCAAGTGAGAACCTTGGATGTAGATAGTGCTTCACTATCGAACCAAGTAAAATCAGT
Source organism: Erythroxylum roraimae (assembly GCA_027568915.1). NCBI lineage: Eukaryota > Viridiplantae > Streptophyta > Magnoliopsida > Malpighiales > Erythroxylaceae > Erythroxylum > Erythroxylum roraimae. The sequence goes on from JAOSBL010000211.1 coordinate 33,911,956, forward strand.
CTCTTTACTTTTTTGCAATTTTACTACATCTGCAAAATTGACAAAGTTTATCAGTCTTGGTTATCAAAGATAACAGAAAAGCAGTAGAAAACCCAACACTACTGATTGGAGATAAATTATCATTCTCTCTTTCCAGTAATAGTAATTATTTCTATTGAAGTAAGGAGGCTTCGAGATGATTGTCCTTCAAAGCTTCTCAAGGTGTTTGTTCTATCGAAGAAGATGATAGGGGGCTTCGGTTTTTATGTTTTTATTAATAATAAACGTTGTTTTTACTATAAATTTAAACAACAGTACCGATGTTGTTTGATTTTACTGACACAATGACAATTTCGTCAGTAAATTACCGACGAAGTTATTCCCGTCGGTAAAATTTGTCGCTCATTTATGCTGCCAAATATTGCCACCTATTTTTTTGACGACTTTTATCATTCCGTCGGCAATGTTCGCGGATAAATTCCCTTCGCATTTACCGACAGACTCTTTTTATGTCAAAAAATATAATTTTTCAAGACAAATTTACCGATATAATTAAATTTTCATCGCTAATTTACTACGAAATTTTTTCTGTTAGTAATTTGTAATTTTTTATAGTGATTTCAATCTTCAAAAAAATGGCTAATTGAAAATTTAAATAATAATCATTTGGATCTAATTTATTTAAAATTGTAAAATTAAAATTATTAATATTTTAAAATAATTTATTTAAAATACGTAATTTATAAATTATTACTTATAATATAAAAATAAAATATTATGATGCAATTATATTTACAAACAATATTTCTAATGGTTATCATTTGTTGGACCCATATAAAAGTTGGAGCTGCCCATTATCATATAGTAGCCCGAGGCCCTAAATTAACAAAATAAGAAATTTAGAAGTTTGCTGTTGCATTTACTCATTTAGGATATATTTGTGGTTTGAATCATGAAGAGTTATTCTCCATCAGGTTATCTTTTTTCATATTATAAATAACCTAGTTCTCGGCTCTTAGTTGTTATAGTTTCATGAGTGCAATGGATGAATATATCCGGGAAGCAACCCCATCTCTGGCGTGCTACCTCTTTACAGACACACCTATTCATACAGTTCTTGCGTCTCTCATTACCGTACTTGTAATTCTGCTCGAAATTAAATATCAAGGGAAGACCCTTACACCTTTCGAAATCCACCCTGTAACCATCATGGTTTTGGTTATAAGTTTACTTGTATACTGTTGCTTGGCAGATGTTACTAACCAAGCATTAGTTTCAACCGAAGCTTGTAGTCAGTTTTATGACACTCTCAGGTTTGCTGTCGCTGGTTTCACTGGCATCGTTGCTACTGCCTGAACCACTCTGCGTTGCTTTATATGAATTTACGGTTTGGTTTTGGTGGCAGAATCATATTCATATGGCACTTTTCACAAGCTATACCGTTGGATTTGTCAGATAGTTGAAGAGAAGCTTGTGGATGGATTTCATGTTCAGAATCGTCTACTTCTGTCACAGAGTCTCAGAGATGTTAATTGATCATTATATGATCATTCCCTGTCTCCAGGAAATTTATTGTTCCCTATACTACGCGATTTCTGTCTCCCTAGAAGAGTTTATTGACTTTATTGCTTTCACGTTATCTCAATTAAATAAATGAACTGAAAAGTGACATTAAGTCCCTTGAATAAATGATAATAAAGGCATCCATCCAAGTTGACAGAACGACCACACCATCTCATTCCCGCTTAGTATATTTACTTAATAAGGATTACAGTTGGTGCTTCCAGTAGAAAATTTTATGTAAGAATCGTCTTCTACTATTTTCATACACAACATACAGTTGTTTTATACATATCTCAAGTCCAGGAAACAAGAAATAACAAAACGATTCACATAAAATAACTAAGCAGCCATCAATCAAGTATAATCTCCCTTATAGAAATCGATCACATATTTGTTATCATAAAAAACCTCACTCACCATCTTAACTTATGTTCAACAAATTCAAAGAATAGCTGAAATCAATCCGAAAATTTGCAATAGCAGCATACTTGAATATCTGGCGTTCAAAAGGAAACAAAAACATGCCTTAGCTCTGGACAGAAAATTTCAAAAAACCAAAGAAAAATCATATTGTAAAAGCCAATCCTAGCCCCACAAACCTATATTACAAGTAAGAACTCTATATAATTACAATTAGTGAGTGGATTTGCATGGAGGTTCCTTAACTTTCTAAAGGTTCCCTGTCATCTGGCCCAGCTAGTACGATCTGGTATTGCAAGAATTTGCAAACATAAAGTAAGTCTTTAATGTTTATAAAATTCGAACGTAGGGTAAGGCAAAAAGATATTGGTTATACACATATCCAGCAAATATTTTCAGACATGAAAAATGCATTGGATGGACCGAGAACCTGCAAAACTATGATTAGTCACTTTATTCCATGTAATTCTACAATATACTGTATATATAAATAAGCTACAAGTTGCATAAACTTTTTCTACAATTAGACAAAATCATAATTAAGCGTATTGTGAAGGAGAAAAATCAGAACAATTGAAGCTTTTATCAGCTGAGAATAATCAAAAATAGTTGAAGAAATGCATACATAAACAGCTGCATTTTTGTCTCTCTCATATTCAAAGGCTAAGGGAAAGGAAACACCTTTCTTTGCTTACCAGAACATTACCTGAGCTGCAGCATTGCCACCGCCTCTAACTCCACACAACTAAAGCATGAGATAAGAATGTCAAACATAGTTGCTAAAAATGTTAATCCAACATCAAAAAAGTTTTCGCAATCTAATATACCCGCATCGAAGTGGAGTAGTACTCCTGAGTAATAGTAAACCTTACTTTACAAAGCTTCATCCTCATCTTCCCCACATGAAGCACATGAATAGATTCAAATACATGGTTAGCAGCACTCATTTGGGTAATAACCACCAAAGAAAAAATATAGTTAAAACCAAGTATAGAAATCATGGGAAATCTAGATTAGAAAACATAGCTAACAGATATTTCAACTCAAACAAAAACTACTATAACTAACATATTTATGGAAATTGAGAAAAATATGAACATAATCAATGATTTGCCTAAGCAGAACCTATTCCTGAGTCCATCTAGCATGTAGACAAACTAGAAAGAGTGAGTGAACACCATGATTAGGCACACATGTAATACTAGAATAGTTTGAAAATGAACAACTCTCAAGTAAATCATCCTAATGCACAATTAACTAATTTGGGAAATGCTTAAATTGTGCAAAGAACATTTACATTAAATTCAACATCATGTTTCCGAACAAGTGCCTCCACATAGCCACCCAGACCAACAGCTAAGCAAAGAATTAGGTCAGATTTGAATTCTATTTAGTATATATAGTAAACATGAAAGACTCGTGTACTTGCAAAAGGATAATCTTGAAATGAAAATTTTGAGGAAAATTGTCGTAATGAAACCTGCATTAGTAAACCAAATTAAACAAGAAAAGTAGTTAAAGAGAATATCTGGATCAATGGCACCAATTGTAGACAATGTGATATGTTGATCTTTACATACAATTTCAACTTACAAGACTCACCCAACATCAAAAGGCTCTAAAGCATAAAATGATTTTTTAGCTCTTGTATTAACAGATGCCAATAAATTAGTCATAAGTTAATGTTATTATCTATACAAAATCTCACCAGAAGCAGCTCATGATCAATCATGTTTAACATCACAAGAGATGACAATATTGTCTTCAAATCGATGAATCTAATAATCACTCATAAATGATATTTTGTTGTCAATTCTGATGCCATTAAATACCTTGCTTGGTTAGTGCAGCATTTTGATTCTTCTCGCTTCTTGAACCTCCTCCATCAATTCTTCCAAGTCCTAATAGCCATACCAAATGTCAAGGAGATATACAAACAAGCTTCATACAATTCCAAAGATGAGACCCATAAAGGAGAACATGAAAAAGGACGCAATATGGAAGAAGGTGGATGAAAAAGCATGGAAAATCACAAAACTTAAGAGAAGAAGCAATATGGAAGAAAATGGAGCCTTTTCTCAGTCACACGGGTCGTAAACCACTGTCCAACTGCCAATCTCTAATGATAAGTAGTTCAGCATAAAGACCAAGTCAGACCATGTTAGAATTATGTCTTGGAGATGATATCCAAAGTATAAGACTCCTAGCAACTTCAGCACCTAGAAAATATTTAAAAAATACCAAATCTTTCATGTGAAAACACTCGCTCAAATGGATCTCGAACCTTTGTGGGCTAGCATAATCATTTCTAGAAATTATCAAATCATTTACATAAATAAGGACATTGATTTGGACACCACTTTTCTGCAAAGTGAACAATGAGTAAGTAGAGTAGGATTGTCTGAAATCATACCCCTTCAAAGCAATAAAAATTTTATTGAAACAATATCTAAGGCTTATTTTAATCCATAAATCGATTTTTGAAGCTTGCACACAATTCCTAGACTCTATACTTAGAAGCCTGGATACATTTTTATGTACACCTATTCTTGAAGAACTGTAGAGCAAAGTATTACAGATATCCATTTGATGCAGTTCCCATTAATTTGTTGTTGCACAGTTAAAAATGTTAATGTTGTAACCATCTTAACAATTAGAGCAAATGTTTGTATATAAGCAATTCTTTCAACTTATTATCAAAAATCAACAATCAAGCTTTAAACCCCGTTATAGAGCCATGTGAATTGTATTTTATCTTGTATGCCAACTTGCAACCAATTGCCTTCTTTTCGAGAGGTAAATATTCAACTACTTATGTCCCATTATCTTCCGGTACCTGAATTTCATTCTACATTGCCTCTCTCTACCTTTCATCCTTATTGCTTCTAAGAGGGATGAGGGCTATCACAACTTATAGTATGTGTTATTGAATAGGGCGTACTTAAGATATGCATTGGCACAAGTGAACTAGTAAAGGGGCTCAATTTCTAGATCGTATTAGTAACATAATTGCGCAGACGAATAGAGGACTATCTCATTCAATAAACATGATCTAGTTAATTATCATGATGCTACTCGCCATCAACCCTTGCAACCTATGCCACTTGCAGCTCACCACCAACTCGTATATCCTGGGTTGCCACCCCTACTTCTCTTTGTGTCCCTTCACCTCCATCATATGTTCCCCCCTTAGGTCAACACTATTAACACAGCCCATCTTGATATCAAACGTGTGAGTCCATGAAGTGATAAGGAATCCCATAAGTTATGAAGTGATAAGGATGATAATACTCACATAAATATTAAAGGAAATATGGTTGTAGTAAAGACATCCAAAGAGCAACAAATTCCTATGTAATTGGTAGTTCAATACGTAAAGAAACTCCAACTAACTGACAAATATATTTGATATTCTTATCAGTTGTTTACTGCTGAATTAGAGGAGATCATAATCTTTTAGTTCTATCTTGTATAATAGCCATTTATGTAATAGTCTATTTATAGCTTGCTCTCTATGTACATATTATGAAAGCAAGAGGAACCACTTTGTTTTTGAATAATAAAACCATTCTTTTTGCTACAATTCTATTTTTTGTCTTGGTATTAGGGCTAAAATTGTTCTTTAGTTTAGTCTATATGGAACTTTTACAAACAAAGGGTGCAGACTATTTTAGTCTTTTTTTTTTGCAAACACTTTGTGTGCAGAACACAATCTTTTTTTATTGTTGGTCACAAACTGCCGCCGCTGAGTCCACCTGCTCATTTAATCTCCAGTCAACAGCCTAGAGAGCTTTCTTAAATTTGGCTTTTGAAACTCAGATCTAACACAACAGCCACCTCCTGCACTCTAAACCAACACAGCTGTCCATATCTTTTGCCGTTAATGCCACTATTGCTCTCGTCTTGCTCAGTGCTACACATAGCCACTGTTCCCTGTTGATTGCTAGACACCAGGTCAGATTTATCAACTTCTCTTGTTGACAACGTTTCCTCCCTTCGTTGTCCTTCAATTGCCTTTGCTCTTATTGCTGGCTAGCATCTTCTTGCTTTTACCATGACTTCATTGTCTTTGAATGTTGGAAATTTCATCACCATAAAGCTCACCCAATCAAATTATCCATTGTGGAGAGAACAAATTCTAAGATTAGCAGAAAGCCAAGATTTAGTTGGTCATCTCACCAATGAAACACCAGCTCCATCAAAATTTACTACTCCAGATTCAAACATCATATAAAACACTACATCACAATTAACAAAAGAATTCATTGCTTAGCAAAAGTCTGATCATCTTCTTCGAGGTTAGATCATCAGCACTCTCTCTAAAGAAACTCTTGGACTTCTCACTGATTTAGATACATCATATGCAGTTTGGGAAGCACTGAAAGACACTTATGCACAGGACTCTCAAGAGCAAGAATTACACTGTGACAACAATTAACTTCTCTTTGCAAGGATGATAACAAAACCATTGGTGATCACATACGCATCTTTAAGGGCCTGTGTGATAATCTTGCTACCATTGGAAAACCTATCCCAGACAAAGAAAAAGTATTTTGCCTTCTCACAAGTCTTGGACCACAGTATGAAACCTTTACAACAACGATGTTGAAACCTTCAAAACCAACCTGTTCTGAGCTAATTTCATAACTACAAAATTTTGACCAACGTCCTAACTAGTTTTTAAACCAAACAAACACATCATTCTCTCACCTCACCCCACACCTAGCCTTCTATGGTCAGCAAAAGAAACAATCCCAAAGTAGTTCTTCAAGGAATCGCAATAATACCTTCACTTCCTCAGGTCGTGGATTTCAAGCACAACAGTCACAAAACCAAAATCAAAATTTTCCAGACAACTCAACATTAGCTGCACAATAATAACGACCACCACCTCCAGCGAACGAAGAATGACAATAGCAGAGAGAGGTCTATACCAGAATGAAACATGTCAATATTGTGGGAAACCAGGCCATATTGCCAAAATTTGCTGGTGGGTACCAAGACGAATGGTTCACAGTGATTCAATAACACAGGCTCTTGCTGCCCTCACCTTGGACAACTCCGTCACTAACACATAATGGACTGCTGATACAGGAGCTTCAAATCACATGACAAGTAAGTCTAACATGTTGACTAATATTCATAAATATTCTAGGTCTGATTCAATCTTAATCGGAGATGGCTCTTCTTTACCTATAACAAGTATTGGTGATTCATATGTTAAACAAAAAAAGATTCTACCTCTTCACGATGTTCTTTTAGTTACAAATCTGGAAAAAAAAATCTTTCAATAAGTCAATTAACCTCCCAATTTCCTGTCAACTGTGAATTTTCTGATGAGGGTTTTTGTGTAAAGGGACAGAAAGCAGGACGTCCTCTACTAACCAGGAAAAGGAAGCATAACCTGTATATCTTATCCGATACCAGAAGCCCACTTCTCTCATTGTTTCAAATCTGGCACTGTAGAAATTTGTCATCAACGTTTAGGACATCCTCAACCTTCAATTGTTCGGTTGTTAAGAAATAAAGGATTTATTGATGTTATAGGTCCTTCACGACCTGCACATTTATATGATAGTTGTTAATTAGGAAAACTCAACAAACTTCCTTTTGCTTCTTCTAAACATTTTAGTTCTGGTATTTTTGATAAAATCCACTGTGATTTATGGGACTGCTCCTACATCACCTATTGGGAAGTTTAAGTTTTATGCATGTTTAGTTGATGATTTTTCAAAATATACTTGGATCATTCCATTAAAACATAAATCTAATTTTTTTACTGCATATTTAGCTTTCGAACAATATCTCTAAGATAGTTTAATAAAAAATAAAAATATTTCATTGAAATGGTGGAGAAGAGTCTGTCAATTCTAGATTATCATCACATTTTCTTACAACAGGTATTATTCACCAAATCTCATGCCCTTGTACTCCAAAGCAAACATGTATGGTTGAGACAAGGCACAAAATTATAGGTGAACTAGGTATGACAATGTTATTTCATAGTCATGCACCTCTTTGTTTATGGATAAAAGCATTTACCACATCAGTGTTTCTTCTTAAAAGGTTACCATGTTCATCTCTTCATTTTGACACTCCATATTTTCAGCTACATGGCACTCATCCTGACTACACATCACTTCGTGTCTTTGGTTCTAAATGCTTCCCTTATACCTGGGATACAAGAACTCATAAATTTGATCCTAAAACTATTTTGTGTGTTTTTGTAGGATATAGTGAAAAACATAAAGGTTACAAATGTTTCCATCCATCTACTAAGAAAATTTTCATTTCTCGACACGTGCTGTCATTCCTTTTAGATCTTCATCTATTCCTACTACTATCTCACATGCTCTTCATATATTTGATACTTGGTTACCTTTGTCTAACATTCACCTTAATTCAAGTACACTTCTTCAAATGTCTACTGCACCAAATCCTATTCCTTTACCATCTATTGACTGCTTGCAGTCTGAGGCAAACTCACTTAGTGATACACCTATGCTAAACACTAATGAGACTGACTTTCCTAATCTGCCTATGCCGAACTCAGCTTCTCTACCCTGCTTCTTGAATTACATACTGATGACCATACCTCTTCACCTGTGTCCCTTCCTTCCACGATCCCAATACGTCCTTATGTCTTACCTCTTATTCATCCTATGTTAACTAGATCCAAACTTGGAATTGTTAAGCCAAATCCACGATATGCTTTAATAGTAACTTCACCTGCTACAATTCCATGTGAACCCAAAAACATTAAATATGCCCTCTCACATCCTAGTTGGAAAGCTGCTATACTTGATGAACTTGCTGCACTACACCAAAATGAAACTGGACAATTAGCTCCATGCACTCCAGATATGCATGTCATTGGTTCCAAATGGGTTTTTAAGTCTAAGCTCAAACTTGATGGTACGTTGGATCGGCTCAAGGCTCGATCAGTTGCCAAAGGCTATCATCAAGTGGATGGTATTGATTACACAGAGACATTTTCTCTTGTCATAAAACCATGTACAATTCGTTTAATCTTAACTATTACTCTCTTAAAACATTGGCCCATTTGTCAACTAGACGTCAAGAATGCCTTTTTACATGGAAACATTGTTGAAGACATTTATATGGAACAACCACTAGGTATGGCTGATTCATAAAACCCTTTCCATGTGTGTAAGCTTCAATGTGCTCCATATGGACTCAAACAAGCACCCGGTGATCCTTGTCTTTTTATGTCTCCTTCTACTAATGGTTTACTTGTTTTACTTCTCTACGTTGATGATATGCTTCTTACAGGATCCTCTATGGAGCTTGTTATCTCCTTCATTCAAATTTTAAGTTGTGAGTTCTCTATGAAAGACTTAGGTCTGGTGCATCATTTCTTAAGCACTGAGATTTCCTCTACATTCGATGGGTTACATCTATCTTAGTCTCACTATGCGCTTACCATTTGTTAAGATATTTGTTATATATCTAAGTAATTAGTTTTTACATTCTTTATTAATTGGACCTATAAGATATTAATTTGATGATGATAGCTAACCAATAGTCCTTGTTTGACTTGGATTCAAAAAGTTATTTTAGATAATATTCTAGATGTGATATAACTTTATCTTGAATTGGAGTGTGTACAGATCACACCTATGTGTGTGCATGTGTGAAGACTTGTTGGTAAACAAGAAACCAAAAACTGAAGTGAAAGATTAAGACTACGAAAAGAGAAAGAATTTCAGTTTTCCTAGCTAAGAAGACAAGCTATTACTTTTTGATCTTTCACGAATATGATGAGATGAGCCATGGAAGGTAACAGATGGTGTTCAATACGTATATGGATTAGTACGAGAAGCTTGTGATAAGGATGACAACTCCCAGGGCGTGAAGGGATTTTGCTAGTTAGTGTCGTATATGTCTCTATCATATAGCAGAAGTGAATCTCGTGTGTGAGTATTATTAAGTGTGCAGTGGGTGTTAAATAGAGAAGGGATAAAAAAACGTAGCATGTTCTGATTTTATATACACCATGGGTTAACTTCTTATTTCCAAGAGTTGTTCTTTTGTGATTGTGCGTGAAATATACATGGTGTATGTAGTGTCCCATATGGTTTAATTGGAGTTGTTGAAGTTGGTCAATATGCATGATTTCTTGGTTGCATCATTCTTTATTGGCTGTGCGTGATTTCTTTGTTGAATTATTTTTGGTCGGATGTGCGCAACTTCTTAGCTGAATCGTGTTTGGTTGGCTGCATGTAGTGTGCATATAGAACTTCATCTTGGGCAGCAGCGATTATTAATTGATTTCTTTATGGGTTGCGTATACTTTGGTTGTGAATGTGTTATCGGTGCAGCTGTGGCTTCGTGTTGGTGTTTATGTGAATTAGCCCATTGTTGTTGCGACGACTTCCAGATTTATTTCAGTGGAGCTGAACCTTTTGGAAAGTTGTTCTTCTCTTTTATCTAAAGTGTATTATTGTTTTGTTCTTAGTTGATTGATCACTTGAGTTGTTTATTTTGTATCTTTATTATCAAATACTATTGAGAAAATCCTCTGTTGAGGTTAAGACAAGTCGGTCGTATTATTGGGTGTAAAATTCTTTCACGGAAAGTGAGGTTGAGAGAGTGTCAAGGGTTGAATACTGTTGGTTCAGTAAAGTCTTGGGTAAATTTATTGTACTTCGGTGAAAGTATTAAGTTGGGTAAGGGCCCCACAAACGTAGACAAGGTGTGCCAAACTGCGTTACTAAATTGCTAGTACTTTTTATTATTTCATTTTTTATTGTTTTTGTTTTTGTTTGTACTAGAGACATTAACGGTAAAACTGGAAAATTTGAGAAACTACTACCCCCTTCAGTTTTTCACCATTCTTGAACGGTCCCATATGCTTCACTGTCAGCCCATGCCGACACCTCTAGAGGTCAATCCAGACTTGTTACTGATTCAACTCCTCTTGATGATCCGAGTCATTTTTATAGAATTGTTGGTGCTCTCCAATATCTCACCCTCACATGGCCATATCTTTCGTACAGTGTCAATTATATATCTCAATGCATGCACGCTCCTACACAGTTTCTCATCTCAAATTGGTTCGTCGCATTCTTAGATATTTGAAAGGCACCATTAGCACTGGTTTACATCTCACTTCCAATACACCTCTTGAATTGTTCGCCTTCTCTGATGCTGACTGGGCTGGTTGTCCTACAACGAGGCGTTCTACCATCGGGTATTGCACCTGCCTTGGCTCAAATATCATTTACTAGTGTGTAAAGAAACAACACACAGTCTCTCGTTTTAGTACTGAAGCTGAGTATCGTGCAATGGCCCATACTGCTGTTAAACTTACATGGCTCACTTACATTCTCAATGATCTCCGCATATCACTCTCATTTACACTGATCTTATACTGCGATAACATCAGTGCTTTGTATATGACTATCAATCCTATCTTCTATGCACGGAGTAAACATATCGAATTGCATTACCATTATGTATGTGAACAAGTTGCTTTTGGATTACTTGTCACTAAACATATATCCTCTAATGTACAAGTTGCTGATATATTCACTAAACTTGTGCCCAAGGCTGCTCTTGCCTTTTTTCGCACCAAACTGTGCCTTCAGCCCCGGCTCAGTTTGCGAAGGGATATTAACACAGCCCATCTTGATATCAAACTTGTGAGTCCATGAAGTGATAAGGAATCCCAAAAGTTATGAAGTGATAAGGATGATAATACTCACAAAAATATTAAAGGAAATATGGTTGGCAGCAAGGACATCCAAAGGGCAACAAATTCCTATGTAATTAGTAGTTCCATATGTAAAGGAAACTCCAACTAACTGACAAATATATTTGATATTCTTATCAGTTGTTTACTGCTGAATTAGAGGAGTTCATAATCTTTTAGTTCTATCTTGTATAACAATCATTTATGTAATAGTCTATTTATAGCTTGCTCTCTATGTACATATTATGATCTCTATGTACGTATTATGAAAGCAGGAGGAACCAACTTGTTTTTGAATAATAAAAGCCATTTTTTTACTACAGTTCTATTTTTTGTCCAATACTCCTATCTTTTTCTTGATCAGTGATGTCTCTTGCTTCTTATGGTGTATAATCAACACATTTATTCCCAACATCATTCCCAACTCCCTCAAAGTCATCTACATCAACTCTTTCATTAAAACATTTCCATCTAAAATTGAAGATAAAGTTCAAATAATTAAATATCCTGCAGTTAGCACAAATTCTCCCCAAAATTCAATTAGAAGTGCAATTTTTTTTGGAGATCCCAGCACAAAAAGTTTGAAAAACTATGCCATGTTCAAGAAAATAATTTATCATGCAAGTAAACTCTCTCCCTTTATCACTTCAAATAACTTTAACTCGCTTATTATATTGTCTTTCCACCATAGCAAATAAATTCAACAAAGTACGAGGTACGTCTTTCTTATCAGTTAGTAAGAAGATCTAGACAACATGAGAATAATTATCTACTATTGTCAAAAAATATGAAGCACCACAAGAGGACAAAGTACTCTATGCACCCTATACCTCACGCAGGGTACCCTCTGAAAATAATAGAGCTTGGTCCTCCATTCACCCGCGCCAGTCAACATCCTCAAAATGAACAGTGTAGAACACATAGATTATTAGTGAGTTGTGAGATTGCAATTTAAACGGGGTATATAGAACGTTTTCAAGCTTAAAATTCCCATCAAGTCTCACTGACCCTTCCTTAGTTACAGTGGCATGTGTCCATCTAGAAGTCCAATGAGACATCCAGACACCTCTTGCAATTCACATAAGCTCTTCAAACTCCCAGTCATATGATTGGAGTAGAGTACTGTTGTTTTATCCTTCACCTGTCAACGTCCCTTCGTCCTGGTGTCGGTTTGAACAGGAAGTCCCATAATCTCCCCTCGTACTTCCTTAGTGCCAGTGATGATCTTCATCCTTATTGGATGTGTAACGTACATCATATATTTTGAAGAAAAAAGTCTCGATCAATTTTGAAGATACTTTTCAACCTAGAACGCTTGTTTGCAATTTTAGTCTCATAACAGCCATTGATTCTTATGTCAGGTTTACAATAATGTTCGTTGATCATTAGATCTTATGAATCCACGAAGAATGTGACTAATGACTTGTTTCTAATGACAAATGGTCACTGTCCTCTTTTATGGGAAGGCCATGAGACCAACTTGTATCCATTTCCACAAATCAGCATCGCCAATACTTCTCTGCTATCCTTTCTAAATACCTAGGTCAAGAATATAAAATGTGGATTGCGATTGATACAACGCAGTGGTTCCTGGATTATCTAGCATCAGATGATCCAGTTCTCAGCTTCTTCAATAGTTAATAACCCAAGACACTATAATGATCAGTTATGAGGGAAAATATATTAATTGGTCTTGTTATTTAATTATAAATTATTCGTTCATTAGATAATATATTAATGCTTATGCTACTTGGAATCGTGTTCTGATGCTTTAGTTATGTCGAAGACTCTTCAAGTTATGGGTTAGACCTCTTCTTTTTAGCGCTTGGACCTCTTTTCAGCGTTGCTTTCACGTACGATTCCTCACGGTCCTGATCAATATGGATAAACCCTTTCTTTATATTCAGAAAACAAGAGATATGAAAACAAGAAAATGCGCATGCGTGGTTTTATCCTGTGATCTACAAATCAAGTTGATATGCAAAAGCTGAGCTTCTAAAAGCTTATAGAAAAACGGAAAGACTATTCCGCGTCAATTTTTAATAAGCGTGTCTTGTCCGCGTCCCCAACAAGCTGGTCTTCCTCTTCTTCTATGTTAAAGCACCATGCTATCTCAATGATTAAGATATTGTTGAAGACAAGCCGGATGCCTTGTCAGGACTGGATCTTTCCTGGTACCAGATGCTTGATGCTTTCTTTTCTTCTTTTGTCTTTTTGATTTGTCATACCAATTACCCTTTCCAAACCACCATCACCAAGAAAGCGAGTGATAAGGCTAAGTAGAATGACTATGCAGTCCACATATGTAACACGTTTACACTTCCTTTACCTCAGTCAAAGAAAAACAGCTTGCTTAAACAATTTAAAAGATAGTAGAACTAGAACTAAGAAAATAAAATTTCTTGATTGAGAAATTTAACGTAAGTGAATATTGAAATTTTAATACTTCCTAAAGAAATTGACTTCTCCCATCATCCTTCCAAGTGGCTAATTGTTTGGACTCATGCATTTTTTTTCCATAGAGGGCGAACCAACCACTTGCTCACTTGTGACAACAAGGTCACATATTCAAGTCATAAAAATACAAAAAAAAAAACGTTACTTTATATTATAATCCTCCTCGTACTCTCACAAAACGGAAAGTCTTATATACTAATTATGCTGAGCTCATCTGAGGCCCCTCTTCTTCTGGTCGGTATACTGTGAAATCTGGGTTTCGGTGGTTAGCGTTGACAGATGACGATGATGACCAAGAACAGTGGCAATGGATTTGGCATGTGTGTGGTCCAGAAAAGATTAAACTCTTGTGTTGGCTGATTTGGCATAAGAGGGTTCATACCCAACAATGGAGGTTTCAGATCGGTTTGTCTTCCACTGAGGGGTGTAAACGATGCGGTATGGGATCTGAAACAATTTTTCATCTGTTTGTTGACTGTCCAAAGGTGAAGGGGCTTTGGCGAAAGTTCCTCCCACTTGTTGGTACCTGTACAGATTCAGATATTTTCTTCCAATGGTTTAAGGCTAATTGCGTGAATTCTGCACTTTTGGACAATGGTGATCGTATAGATGTCACTTTCTTGGCAATTGTTTGGTCCATCTGGTGTATCAGAAACTGAGAAGTTATTGAAGATTGCGTTGTTCTACCTCTTGAGCAATTCCGCTCTGTGGCAAATACCATAAGAGATTGGAACCGAAGTTTTCCGAAACCTGGTGCTATAAGTAATAGAGGCAACAGGTTAGTCAGCTGGCAGCGGCCTGGGAAAAATTTTGTCAGTCTTAATGTGGACGGGAGTGCTCTGGGAAATCCAGGCGATGCCGGTATCGGTGG
>JAOSBL010000211.1:33957957-33969032 GCA_027568915.1 Erythroxylum roraimae
AAAGCAATCACCTTTTGTCCCCTTCTTTGTCTACTGATATGACAATTTAAATAAGCTCAAAACCCTTTGCATCTTCATGCCTACTCTTTCACTTGACGTTTTTGTCTCCTTAAATGTCCAACTGCTCATGTCTAACGTTGTCGTTTCTTTTACTTTTTCCCAGCACCACGCCGCTGTCGTTTTAGTTCTTCTATTACAATCCAATGTTGTCATTTTTGATCATGTGATGCTTGCATTTATGGTTCTCAGTACTTCTTAATATTTTTATAGTCTACTTTCTCCAAGTACCCTACAATAAAAATTATAAATAAGGTAGCATCAATTTTCCAAAAATTAATTTATTACGGTTAAACCAAAATATGACAATTTTTGCCTATATAAACACAAATTAAATGTAAGGCACAATACTTCGAATAATAATCAAATAAAGCTATAAATACTAATTTAGTGACAAAAACTCATCCACTTGATATGAAAATATATATGAATAAGTGAGTTTGTCAATGAGATGGGATAAGATAAAGTTTGAACAATACGTAACACTCTCATACTTTTATTATTAAACTTGGTTGCCTTATATAGACAAAATACAAACAATTAAAATAGATTTTTCTGCCGCCAAATCTAGCTTATAAGATAAGATTAAAGATAATCTAAGACTTATTCTAAGATAATCTAAGACTTATTTTAAAGAAATTTAAACAACTCTAAAATTTGAATTAATTCCTAACATTCCTTCTTAATTTAAATTTTCTGGATGAAGCACATCTTTCCTAATCTTCAAAATATTATGTGAAGCACTTCTCTTCACCAAATTTCTATTGATGAGCTTCTCATCAACCTGCAATGATTATGTGAAGCACTTCTCTTCACCAATTTCGCGTTGATGCCCTTCTCGTCAACCTGCAATTATTGAAGCACGTCTCTCTAAACACATCTTGGTGCACTTCTCACCACCGTCATCAAATTTGTATGATGTACTTTCTCATCACCGTCTTCAAATTTGTATGATGCACTTTCTCATCATCTTCTTCAAATTTGTATGATGCACTTTCTCATCATCTTCACTATATGATGCACTTTCTTATCATCGTATCATTGTTAATGCACTTTCTTATCATCTTATGATTGTTCAACGCTTTCTCTCAACTAATTCACAAAAGATTCTTCAGTCGCCACTTCAACCTTCGCTAGATAGGCTCCTTCCACCATCTTTTCATTTTCTTGATTTCTCATTGCCCTTCTTTTCTCTTGAACTTACAAAACATTAATCACTCATACGTCCCTCAAGGATCTAAAGCTCTGGTACCTCAAGGATCTAAAGCTTTGGTACCATGTTGGAAGTTTAAAATGGGAAATTGACTAAAATAAAGTAGAATGGAAAAGAGATAATGCAAGAGGTAATTTTATTAATTGGTTCTATTTACATTGACATGGAAGCTTAAATATATAGAGAATGAAATAACAAACTTAGCTAATATCTAGATAAATCAAATCAATTTCAAAAGTTTAAATCCTAACTATATAATAACTTTATCTTAATAGGATCATTTTATCTTTTAACAAATATCTTATCTTTAAACAAAAACTTCAATTTTAACTTTGAATCAATCTTTTCAACATTATACCTTGATTCAAAGTTGCAAAAAATTCAAACTCTATGGAGCACATCTCTCCAAATTTCTTATTTGTGAAGCACATTCTCTTCACTGTATGATGCAGTTTCTCATCATCTTCACTATATGATGCACTTTCTCATCATCGTATCATTGTTAATGCACTTTCTCATCATCTTGCCATTGTTGAGCACTTTCTCTCAACTAATTCGAAAAGGATTCTTCTTCAGCCACTTCAACCTTCGCTAGATTGGCTCCTTCCACCATCTTTTCATTTTCTTTATTTCTCATTGCCCTTCTTTTCTCTTAAACTTACAAAACATTAATCACTCATAGGTCCCTCAAGGATCTAAAGCTCTGATACCATGTTGGAATTTTAGAAAAAAAAAAGATGAATGAGATGGGATAAGATAAAGTTTAAACAATACGTAACACTCCCATACTTTTATTATTAAACTTGGTTGCATTATATAGACAAAATACAAACAACTAAAATAGATTTTTCAGCCACTAAGTCTAGCTTATAAGATAAGACTAAAGATAATCTAAGACATATTCTAAAGGAATTTAAACAACTCTAAAATTTGAATTAATTCCCAACATTCCCTCTTAATTTAAATTTTCTGGATGAAGCACATCTTTCCTAATCTTCAGAATATTATGTGAAGCACTTCTCTTCACCAAATTTCCGTTGATGCCCTTCTCATCAACCTGCAATGATTATGTGAAGCACTTCCCTTCACCAATTTTCCGTTGATGCCCTTCTCATCAACCTGCAATTATTGAAGCACGTCTCTCCAAACACATCTTAGTGCACTTCTCACCACCGTCATCAAATTTGTATGATGCACTTTCTCATCACCGTCTTCAAATTTGTATGATGCGCTTTCTCATCATCTTCTTCAAATTTGTATGATGCACTTTCTCATCATCTCCACTATATGATGCACTTTCTCATCATCGTATCATTGTTAATGCACTTTCTCATCATCTTACCATTGTTGAGCACTTTCTCTCAACTAATTCAAAAAAGATTCTTCTTTAGCCACTTCAACCTTCACTAGATAGGCTCCTTCCACCATCTTTTCATTTTCTTGATTCTCATTGCCCTTCTTTTCTCTTGAACTTACAAAACATTAATCACTCATAGGTCCCTCAAGGATCTAAAGCTCTGATACCATGTTGGAATTTTAGAATAGGAAACTAACTAAAATAAAGTAGAATAGAAAAGAGATCATGAAAAAGGTAATTTTATTGATTGGTTCTATTTACATTGACATGAAAGCTTAAATATATAGAGAATGAAATAACAAACTTAGCTAATATCTAGATAAAACAAATCAATTTCAAAAGTTTAAATCCTAACTATATAATAACCTTATCTTAATAGATAATATTTTATCTTTTAACAAATATCTTAACTTTAAACAAAAACTTCAATTTTAACTTTGGTACTGGAGAAACTGATTCATCCAGTTTGGAAGCAAGGATGACCAAAGGTTTGATTAATGGACAATAGTCTTTGCATTAGGGAAGCAAATCGAGGGCCGGCGTCATAAGAGGTCCATGATGCAATTTCAAAATAGAATAGTGAAAAACCAAGTGGATTTTAACTGTAAGTGGAAGATCTAAGCGATAAGATGCGGCTCCCACGTTCTCCAAAACTTGATAAGGACCATATTAGTGTTTAGCAAGCTTAGGAGGGACAGTAAGAAACAATGTAGTTTGTCAGTAAGGATGAAGATGAACATAGACTCAATTGTTAATTTTGTAGTCAACATCTCGGTGATTTGAATCTATTTGTCGTTTTATTGTCTCTTGAGCTTTTAATAACTTCTTCTGTAAAAATGCGAGCAACACATCACGGTTATAAAGTGAAAAATCCACACATTCATTACGTAAGGTTCCTAGGACATATTGTGGGGTTGTTGGCGGGGGTTTGCCATAAGTAGCCTCAAATGGGGAAATTTATGTTGTTGAATGCAAGGCAGTGCTATAGGAACACTCAGCAAATGCAAGAAATTTATGCCACTGTTGAGGTTTGTTATGAACAAATGCTCGTAGGTATTGTTCCACAGTGCAGTTAACCACCTTCATTTGCTTATGGGTCTGAAGGTTGTATGTCGTGCTCATATATAGGCGAGTGTCATTCATTTTAAGGAGTTCTCTCCAAAATTGGCTAACAAAGATGGGGTCTCTGTCGAAAACTAAACTCTTCAGCATGACACAAAACTCAAAGTGTCCGAAATGTATTTTGAACATCATCTATGGTATGTCTTCCTTTCTTATGCGAATCTGGTGATATCCTTGACACAGGTCTAGTTTGGAGAACCATTAAGCTCCATTCAACTCGTCTAAGAGTTTATTAATGGTAGGTATCAAAAACCTATCTTTCATAGTTACATCATTCAAGGCTCGATAATCTATAAAAAAGGGTTAGCTGTCATCTTTTTTTAACTAATAAAACCAGAGAAGAATATGGACTTTGGCTAGTTTGGATTATTCCGATTTTTAACATTTAGGGGACTTAATTCTCTATCTCTCTTTTTTATGAATATAGGTATCAGTATGGTTGTACATGATGACAGCAAAAATGTATAACAATGGAAACCGTTATTATTTAGTGCAAACAATGGCCTTTATATGGGCATATAGGAAAAGATTGCTTCCTTAATTATTGGAACAAACTCAACTACTTTCTAATATTTAGGAACAACTAAACAAACTCAACTACTTCCTAGTGACTAGCAACAACCCAAAAAAACTCAACTACTTCCGAAAAAATATGAATTACTAAACAAACTAGTAGTATACTTAATCAATTAAGATCTCAACTAATGTTGGTAATTCTAACACTCTTCCTCAACATCGGCTTCCACTTTTTTCACCATGCCAAACTGACAATAGAAGCTTTCTAACTTAATGCTAATTAAGCCTTTTGTGAACAAGTCCATAACTTGGATCCTCGTGTCAATATGCTTCATTTCAATTTCTTCTTGCAAGACTTTTTCCCTGATTCCCCTGCATCTTCTTTTTCTACAATAGCAGCATTGGCATACTTAAAATTTGGCTTTCTTGTTCTTATTGATCTTCTGAGTGTATTGGGTGCTTTGACTTCATTAGTATCACCTTCTTTGCGTGGTCGTTGATACACACCAATTTGCCAAAGGCTTTCAGTTACACACTCTCCAATATTGTCTCCATTTTCTGTATCTTCTGCTTTTCCTAGATTGAACTGAACTTGAGAGGATTCCATTGCTTCTTTAAAATCATTTGAGCCTAATAGTAATGCATTCTCTAAAGACCACCATGAAGACACTTCATCAAATACCACATTTATGGATACGTAGCACTTCCCAGTCGTAAGATCACAACACTTCCACTCTTTTCTTTGATTGTTGTATCCTATAAGGATACACCTAGCAACATTCTTGTCCATCTTGTTATGTAATTGGTTAGGAATAAACACATAACATACATATCCAAAAAAATTGAAAATAACTAACAACAGGTTTCATGCTCCATAATTTCTCAAAAGGTGAAAGAAAAGATAACCTTCGTTGAGGAAGTCTATCAATCACATAGGTAGCAATCTTCATTGCTTCCACCCAAAAACATCCCATAACATTTTTCGCATAAAGCATACTTTGACATCATTCGGGTTCTTCCTTTCTGCTACACCATTTTTATACAGAGTGTTGGCACATGTAAACTAATGTTGTATTCGATACTCGGGAAGTGATCTTGAAAACTTATTTAAGGTATACTCTCAACCGTTGTCAATGCATAAACATTTGATTATCTTACCAACCTCTGCTTCAGTTGATTCCTTGAACTCTTTAAATTTTGAAAAAGTTTTAGATTTTTCCTTCATGAAGCACACCCACACATACCTAGAAAATTCATCAATAAATGTCACCATATACTTCATTCCACCAATGGAAGCTTGTTTAACATGTCCAAACACGTTAGAGTGAATTAACTTTAGTGGCTCCTTTGCTTTAAATTTGGACTCCGCATATGGTAATTAATGTGCTTTTCCAAACTGGCAGCCTGCATATGTAGTGTTTGTCCTTACTTCTAGTTAGGGAAGTCCTTTTACCATCGACTTCTTTATCATCACATCTAACTTAAAATAGCTAGTGTGACTTAACCTTATATGCCAAATATATGTTGTCTTGTTCTTTCTTGTCTTATCTACATATGCAACTTCCACAAACATCACATAAATTGAATCTTGCTATGTCCCTTCATCATTGTTTCTTCTTTAACCTCAAGGTCATGATATGTCTTCACATCTCTTAGACCAAACAAAACAAAATGGCTTGAAGATGTTAATTGTGCTACTAAAATGATATTTTTCTTCATACCTAAGACATGATAGACATTGTGAAGTGGCACCTCATTAGCACTACACTGGGGACATATTACCGTATTACCAATATGAGCTATTGGTAATTTTGAATTGTTTGTTGTCACTACCATACGACTTCCTGTATATTCTGATAGACCCTACAGCTTCCTTTTATCACCAGTCATACAATTTGAGCAACCCAAGTTAACAATCCAATTTTTCTGATAATCAAAAGGTTCAGATATTGTTGCCATAAGAGCTAACTCCTCTTCTATAGCAAAAAGTGCTTCAATGTCCCATTCGTCCTTACTTTTGGAAGTGGCAGCATTACTCTCCACGTTGTTCTTCTTTGACTAATAATCTTTTGCCATATGACCTTTCTTGTTGCAATTATAACACTTCCCTTAAAATTTCCTACTATTGCCATGGTTCTATGAACCTCCCCCCCTACAAGATTACTCCTTTTTGCCTTAATGACTTCTTGCCTCGTCACCATTCTATTGCTATGCTGATTGGAATTCCACTTGCCTTTACTGACGTAGAGTGCTTCCTCTTGACTCTTCAATGAAGCTCCTCCCATTTGCTTAGCCAATGCTTCTTGTCCAACAAGCAAATTTTCAAACTCAATAAGTGATGGCTGATTTTACCATCCTTGTACTACAAAAATAAAGCTTCTGTATTCAGGTCTCAAACCATGGATAATTATTTTCTTCATCTTGGTTTCTCCAATTGGTGCTTAAAGATCCAACTCAGAAATATCATGGAATAATGACTTCACTTTATGAAAATACTGAGCGGCTATCATGTAACATTGTGTTACTGACCGTAACTTGATAAAGCAAACACACACAATAGATACTTTTAATTCAAATAAAATGACAAGGGCTTGTCGAAGTTTAAAACAACAATAGGAGCCTGTAAAGCAAAAGGAGCTTGTTATGTAACAGAACCATGTTTAGGCAATAAGAGTGTGCTAAGTGATAGAAGTCTGTTAAACATCCTGAGTATGTTAAAGGATAAATCCAGTTAAGACATTTTAAAACAAAAGGTGCCTGTTAAAAAGAAAATAACCTTTTACAAGTTGAAAACAGAAAGAGCCTATTATAAAAGTGAAGGAGCCTCTTGCTGAAATGAACACACACATAATATAATGTGAAAATATAAGAGATAAGAGAAGAGAGAGAAGGACTCAGTAGATTTATATTGGTTTGGCTTACAACCTAAGCCTACATCCAATCTCCAAGTATCCAACTTGAGTGTTTCACTATGAAAATCCAAGTAGTAATTTGACAAGCCTTTTCAAGTTCATGAGTACATATTTTTCAAGGTTCTCCAACCTTCCACACTAGTAGTATTTATCAAGCCTCTATAAGCTCACGAGTGCATATTTTTCAAGGTTCTTCAACCTTCTAAACTAGTAGTATTTAGCTAGCCTTTACAAGCTCTCAACAAATGAAGTTTGCTCGATATGAGCTTCAATGATTTCTCTCAAGAAGAATTTTCACTTTTTAAAGCACAAAAGATTTGATAATGATATCACTTTCAAGAGTATTGATGTTGTTGATGTAATTCAAGAATCTGATATGTTTTCACAAAAGCAGTGGCTCTTCTTTAAGTAGACGTCTTCTTCAACTAGTCGTTGCTTCTCTTATATCTTGATTTGACTTTGAATCTTCAATACCATATTTGATAAAATCTTCCAGTAGCCAGATGTTAAGACAAATTATCATATCACGGAGCTGATTGTGATTTGTAAGATCCCTCTAGATATTGTGGAATCATTTCTAATAAATCAGGTAAGTTCATAAAGAAGGTTTCTGCAAGAAAGGAATCATTTATCATATGATTTTATTTCCTTTGGAGAATTAACTCGTTAGCAATAGAAGGAAATAAATCCAATTTGAAAGGTCATCATCAAAATCATTAAGCCTTGAACTAACAATCTCTCCTTTTTGATGATGACAACCAATAATAAATATATTTTTAAAATTCAAACAGGATTCCAAGATATACCTATCAGCTTTATAAGTTCTTACTGAATAGAAGGAGTCTTTTCTTTCTTAGTAAAGAGCCTATCATTAACAAATCACATATTTAAACTTCACAAATTCAGTTAGTAACATATATCCCATTTCATGCTCACAAATCATGCAAGTAAATATCATCAACTTTTAGTAAAATATATCATCACTTTAATTCTCCCCACTTATCATATAAAAAATAGAGGGAAAAGAACTAACAACCACAAAATATTACAAGTATGTAAGAATAAACCAAGCAAAAATATATCTTCATCTTAACTCTTACCTCTCCCCCTGCATTAAGGCTTTCCTCTTTCGAAGTTATTCTCAAGCCGAAAATTACTTAACCTTTCATACCATGCCCGGGGAGCCTGCTTTAGACCATATAGAGCTTTAGTTAAATTAATCACGTAATCTAGATGATCTCCATCTTTGAAACTATTTTCGTCATAAAAATCTTCAAATATTCTGTCTTGTGTCTCGAATACCCACTATTAACTATCAATTGAGTTTCTCTCTTTCCAGTATAAGTAATTATTTCCATTGAAGTAAAGAGGCTTTGATACAGATTGTCTTTCAAGGCTTCTCAAGTTGTTTGTCATGATATATCAAGTGCTATAAAACACAAAAATGTGAAACCTTGCTCTGATTCCAATTGATAAAGCAAACACATACAAGACATACTTTTAATTTGAATAAAACGACAGTGACCTGTCGAAGTTTAAAACAATAATAAGAGCCTGTTATGAGATAGGTCCCTGTTTAAGCAATAGGAGTTTGTTAAATAATAGAAGCCTTTTAAACGACAAGAGCCTGCTAAAGGATAAATCCAATTAAGACAATTTAAAACAGAAGGTGTCTATTAAAAAGAAAAGAACCTCTTACAAGTTGAAAACAGAAGGAGTCTATTATAAAAGTGAAAGAGCGTCTTGCTAACATGACATCATGTGAAAGTATAAGAGATAAGAAAAGAGAGAGAAAGACGTAGTCGATTTATACTAGTTAAGCTTACAACCCAAACCTACGTCCAGTCCCCAAGTATCCAACTTGAGTGTTTCACTATGAAAATCCAAGTAGTAAGTTGACGAGTCTCTTCAAGCTCACGAGTACATATTTTTCAAGTTTCTCTAACCTTCCACACTAGTAGTATTTATCAAGCCTCTACAAGCTCACGAGTACATATTTTTCAAGGTTATTTAACCTTCCAAACTAGTAGTATTTAGCTAGTCTTTACAAGCTCTTAACAAGTTGATTGTGATTTGTAAGATCCTTCTAGATATTGTGGAATCATTTCTAATAAATCAGGTAAGTTTATTAGGAAGGTTTCTACAAGAAAAGAAACATTTATCATATGATTTTATTTCCTTTGAAAAATTAACCCATTAGCAATAAAAGGAAATAAAATCATATGATAAATGCTATATTGTGGAATCATTTCTAATAAATCAAATAAGTTCATAAGGAAGGTTTCTGCAAGAAAAGAAGCATTTATCATATGATTTTATTTTCTTTGAAGAATTAACCCATTAGCAATAGAAGGAAATAAATCCAATTTAAAAGGTCATCATCAAAATCATTAAGCCTTGAGCTAACATAGCTCACTCTTGAGAAGTTGAAGCATCATGTCATTTCTCTTAGAGAACGGCTTGGCGAATATATCCCATGCTTCTTTGGGTGTTTCAGCATTCCGGATGTATTCTAGCACATCTTCCTCGATGGTTGTCTTCAAGACAAAAATGGCTTTGCCTGCTTTTATCTTCCATTTCCACAAGGTACCATTTACATCTTCAACCACTAGTTGCATCACTTCACCACTGTTGACGATCTCCCACAAGTTTTGACCTTGCATATATGACATCACATATGTAGACCAAGAATTATAATTCTAGTTATTGAGTTTCTTAACTCCACCAACGACTTGGAGGTCACACATTTTGTCAAAGGACAAAGAAATATGTCGCTTAAATGCCCATTAACCAACTACTCTGATACTAAATGATGACAGCAAAAATGTATGACAGTGGGAATCATTATTATTCAGTGCAAACAATGGCCTGTATATAGGCATACAAGAAAAGATTGGTTCCTTAATTATTGGAACTACTCAACTACTTCCTAATATCTAGGAACAACTGAAACAAACTCAACTATTTCCTAATGACCAAGAAAAACGGAAACAAACTCAACTTCTTCCAAAAAAATAGGAACTGCTAAACAAACTAATAGTATACCCCATCAATTAAAATCTCAACTGATGTTCGTAATTCTAACAGTACATTTACTGCTGGAATATTTGGGTAAAAGTGTATGTTGTGGTCTGTTTCACGAGTTGGTGGTAAGGATGTGGCAATTTGGAACAAGGATTGATACTGGTTCACCAGGGCTTGGATCGGTTCAGGGGTTTCTTTATGGTTAATTTGTGTAGGTGGGTCAGATGTACAAATTTAAATTTTAAAAAAATCAGAAATACCAGCAATTAGGCTAGTCGTTTTATTTGGTTGTTTGTGGCTAATTCAAGTTCTTGCGAGCCCGTTCCCTTAAACTTCACTAATTGGTCCCCCTTTATGAATTTCATAATCAGGTCAGTGTAATACATCACGAATGGCCCAAGTTGCTTTAGCCATTGAACCCCAGAACAACATCAACCCCACAAATGTCTAGTGCGTGCAAGTTATCATGAAATTCGTGGCCCTGTATCTGAATTTTAACTTTAGGACATAATTGTTGACAATTAATTTCTGATCCATTGCCCACCAAAACTTGGAGTGGTATGATTGACTAAGTCTGCAAATTCAAGAAACGAGTAATCCTTTCTTGCATGAAATTGTGGGTACTATCGATGTCAACAAGGACAGTGACCGGTCGTTGTGCTATTTGCCCATCTATCCTAAGTGTTTCCGACAAGGTTTGTCCTGCTATAGCATGCAAACTAATCTGCACTGATTCCACTTCATCAATCTCTTCTTGCAGTGATTCTTCTATAGTTCCCTTACTCTCAACCCCATGTAAATTAGTTTCACCCTCTTCAACGATCAAAACAAAATATTGTGATTTACAACGATCGTTAGAGCCATACTTTTCATC
>JAOSBL010000211.1:33986850-34002319 GCA_027568915.1 Erythroxylum roraimae
TGGTCGTCCATCCCTTCGTCCTTAGTGTATATATATACTTAATAATTAATAATAATTAGTAATATATATTTGTAATTACATATATATAATAACAAAAATAATATTTACATAAATATATAAACTATTACTAATTAGTAATATGTATATTTGTTATTAGAAGAAAAAGGGTAGAATTGAAAATATGGGAAATAGAAGATATAGTTTAGTTTACTTCAAAAAAAAAGATATAGTTTAGCAAGTGGAATAACTTTTGATAGCATGATTTTTTTTTTATTTATATCAACGTAATCACAATCACAGTTGTAATTTTAAGTCATTTATACTGCTACATATTTAAATCGTTATTTACGATACCATATTTCGCCGCTCAAATATTTCACTTAATTATTTTCAGCTAATGTGTCTTCCTAGTCAATTATTGTCAAGATTTATGTCAGTATCTCAAAATTGGCGGCATATGTCACTTGTGTTTAGACTTTGGATAAGTTATAATGTTCAGACAATAATCAAATTTATTAATTTGAAATTTAGTCAGCTCATAGTTAAAGCCCTTCATGCGTATTCACGCATACTTAACCCTTATGGGTTTCCAAATCCCATTCAATGGTCAGACTACAACGCAACACACCACTTACCTATGATTTGAATAAAGATGACCAAATCCTTTGCCATAGGCTAATGAGAGCTGTTGGTGTTGAGTTCTTATTCCTTTTGATGAACGACATTGATGGGACAAATAAAGTTGATGGTCATCTTCACTGTTAACGTCTCTACATTAACCTCCAGATAACGCACAAGCGGAAGAAGCAGTAGATGACGTCATTTTAAGACGATGATGGAATAAGAGGAAGATAAAGATGAATTTCTGTCTTCGGCCTAAAAACCTGCCCCTAGTTTCTTTGAATTTTACTGGTGGTGATTTAAACTTTGACTGTGGTTGGATTTTAAATTGCTAATAAAATCTGTGTGTTTCAGATGCTTCAGAATTCTCCTCTACAACACGTGTTCAGACAACATTCATGGAATAAGAGGAAGATAAAGATGAATTTGTGTCTATAAAGATCTGATCTATGTCAGCTTTTATTTCTAATTGGAAGCAACTTATTAAACTGGAGAAGATGTATTTCTTTTTGAACAAGTATTCTATCTTGTTTTAATAAATGCTAGAGATATTACTTCACTTATGTCAGTATTGTCTTGCAGATTCATTGAAAATAATTATTCTAAATATGCTCCATTGTGGCAGAATTTTAGGTTGGCGATCAGTAATTTATAGAACTATTTTCAAGTTTTCTAACAAAATTTTCTGTGCACTTGTATGTTTATATGTCAACAAGAAATTACAGACATGCAAGGTCGCTTCATGGGTTTATCATGAGGAGGAGTTGGTGTGCAGAAGAGGTCGTCATCGGGAATGCTATTGTAGATATGTATGCCAAAATAGGAGATTTAGATTCTGCTCGTGCAGCTTTTGAAGGGCTACACATTAAAGATGTGGTTTCATGGAATACCATGATCAGCGGTTACGCTCAGAATGGTCTTGCAAGCGAGGCAATTGAATTGTATCGCATGATGGAAGATTTCGAAGAGATGATTCCAAGCCAGGGAACTTGGGTGAGCATTCTACCAGCTTATTCTCATGTGGGTGCCTTGCAACAAGGGATGAGAACTCATGGGACGGTTTTGAAAAATGGCCTTTACTTGGATGTCTACATAGGCACCTGCCTGGTTGATTTGTATGGAAAATGTGGTAAATTAGATGACGCTCTCTCACTCTTCCATGAAGTGCCCAGAGAAAGCTCCATCCCTTGGAATGCCATGATATCCTGTCTTGGAGTTCATGGGGATGGTGAGAAAGCTCTTAAGCTCTTCAGAGAAATGTTAGCCGAGGGAGTGCAGCCAGATCGTGTTACTTTTGTATCCTTATTGTCAGCCTGTAGCCATTCAGGTCTGGTGAGTGATGGTCAATGGTGCTTTGAGACAATGCAAGAAAAGTATGGTTTAAAACCCAATATGCAGCACTATAGCTGTATGGTAGATTTACTTGGTAGAGCTGGGCATTTGGATAAGGCATACAGTTTGATAAAGAGTATGCCATTGCAGCCTGATGCTGCTGTATGGGGTGCTCTTCTTGCTGCTTGCAGATTACACGGGAACAGCGAGTTAGGTAAATATGCTTCAGATCACCTATTCGAGGTAGAGTCTGAGAATGTTGGTTATTATGTGTTGCTGTCAAATATTTATGCTCACATTGGGAATAGGGATGGAGTGACTAAGGTGAGAACTTCTGTTAGAGATAAAGGGTTGAAGAAGACGCCTGGTTGGAGTTCAATTGAAGTGAACAACAATGTCGATGTCTTCTATAGTGGGAATCAAACTCATCCAAAAAGCAATGAGATATACGAAGAGTTGAGGGCTTTGACCGAAAAGATAAAAACCCTTGGTTATGTTACTGACTTTAGTTATGTTTTGCAAGACGTTGAGGAGGATGAGAAGGAGCAAATTCTCATGGGTCACGGTGAAAGATTGTCAATTGCGTATGGAATCATTAGCACCCCTCCTCGGACTCCTATTCGGATATTCAAGAACTTGAGAGTCTGTGGAGATTGCCATAATGCAACTAAGTTTATATCTAAACTTACAGAGAGGGAGATTACAGTGAGGGATTCCAACCGATTTCATCACTTCAAAGATGGAATTTGCTCTTGTGGGGATTATTGGTGAACTCATAAAATTGATTTTGTAACTGATCCACCATATGCATTGCTAGATGTTACATCCAGTTACGCTGGAGCTAGAACTGCAGATGGAAACCAAAAGATCCAACCTTTTGGGGAAGTGACTCGGAGCTGGTGCCAACTTGAATTGCATTGAGTAAGCCTGTGCACCAAGCCTTCATTATTCACCTGAATTGTTCCTCCCTAAGCCAAAATCCAAGTGCTAGGTTTGTTTTCACAGTATTGGTGCCATCTTCCTGAGCTGCGGTTAGGCGGTTAAGGTTGGTCAACTAGAAAAAGCAGCCGTCAGGCACATGTCAAGCCAACGTGGTTTCAGAAAGTTGGAATACAAAAATGTCGGCAGAATCTCAGTCCTCGTCAGTCTCTCCTGACTCCACCCTGTCTCTCAGACAGGTCATGAGCTTAGCTGGACGCGTCTTACTAACGAAAAGCACATCCCTTGTGGCCCAAGGTAATTAGGGTTTCCTTATGCACGTCATTTTGCGTCGACTCTCATGTCTTGATGACGAAGAAAACTCTTATTCAGATAAAAAGAATTTATCGATATCTTGCATCGTTATATACGATAGAATCTAAAAGCTATGCAATAATGCATCAACCTCTTTTTTTTTTTTTTTTTTGGGGTGAAAATGGAAGAACCCGTAATCACTATCTTTTAAATGTACACCGAGTAAATCTTTAGATTAACACAATAATCTGTAGATTATGCCAACTGAGTACTCCGCACTAGGTAAGTCTTGTACGACAGGCTCGATCGAAAGAGCATAAATAGGAGGATTTAAACACAGGACTTTTTGGCCCCATGCTTCCGACTCTACTAACTCGATCACTTCCTAAAAGGCGCATCAACTTGATTGCTTTAAGATTTACTCGAAAGTTAGAATTGATGATTAAAAAATTCAATTAATTTAGTTGATTTAATCGTAAAAATTTTAAAATTTTTAGTTTAATTTTAAACATTTTAATTTAATTTATTTTAATAACTTTTATTATTAAAATGAATCAATTTATTAATTAATCGGTCATTTTTATTAATTAATAAGTTATTATGAACTAAAACAAATAAAATAATTTTCATTTAATAATCTTTTTTAATTAAACTTCAAATTTTTTCATAGTTTTAATCATATTTCAAATTCTTTAATTTTATTCAACCTTTGGTTGATTTTATGACAGTCTAATACTGATTGAATCTTTAAACCTTAAACATTTTATCTTACCGGTTAAATTAAAATCAAACGAATTAAATTTGGACCTAAATTAAAATCAAGAAACGGCTAAAATTAAATATAACATGGCGTGTAACATTCTAATGGGTAACCAAATCATAAGCAAATTTTATTTCCCAATCCACCTGTTACCAATAATTGAAAAGAAGAGGTGGACCCCACATTACCTTAGAAACACGCAAAACGCGAAAAGTCTTGTAGTTTCGAGACCTTTAAAACACCAATTCAAACTAAACGTAACATTCCTCTGCCAGCTTTTCTCCAGGACAAAGAGTTGCTCCGTGTCGGGGAAGGGTGTAACGGAGCGGATGTCGAAGTCGGGTCATCCTCCAAGGCCTCTCTACAAGCAGCTTTCATGGTCTCCCGACACGGAGCGGGAGGAGACTTGGCTCCGGCTGAAAGGGAACAGCAAGACTCGGCGTCTCCGCCGCGTCAAGAGTGTCACCGACGAGGATTTGGAGGAGTTGAAAGCCTGCATTGAATTGGGTTTCGGGTTCGAGCCGGAGTCTCCGGATCTCGACCCGAAGTTGTCTGATACGTTGCCTGCGCTAGGGTTTTACTGCGCTGTTAATAAGCAGTACAGTAACAGTTTGTCGCGGTCGTCTTCGGCGTCTTCCTTTAGCTCTGACGCAAGCGCTTCTTGCTCTATAGTTGATCCCGGTGAGTCGTGGTTTTGGGAACATTGCGTCGATTGTTTCTAGCCGTTGGATTGATATCAATCTAATGGTTGTTATTTGATTGTAGGTGATGCGCCAGAGACGGTTAAGACTAAGCTGAGACAGTGGGCTCAGGTGGTTGCTTGTTCGGTCCGACAAGGCTCAGTGGATCGCACATGACATGACTTGTTTGGCCCATGTTAATGTCCAAGTTCTTTTCATTCCAAAGAATGTTCATCCAAATACAGAATCATATATTCTTTTTTCTTGATTATTATTGTTGTTCCATTTCATATCAATTCTAGAATCTAGGGATTTTCTCTAATTTAATTTTTTATTGTAAATGATAAATTAATAGATTTAGTAATAAATTTATATGGATTTTACTTTATTATTAGCTTTTTTAAAAAGAAGTTGAATGATGGGAAATTTGATTGATTGATGATTATGCACAATATTTTAAAATTTGGATCGATAATATACGATGTTTAAGATTTAAAAGATTTAACATTGTAGAATTAACTAAAAATTAAATGAAATTTAAAATATAAAAATATGATTAAAAGGGAATTACCTTACTTATGGAAGAAATTGAAGTTTAATTAAAAAATAGATTATCAAATAAAAATTAATTGAGTTATTTTAATTTATAAGAATTTATTAATTTTTTTATTAATTGATTAATAAATTGATCAATTTTTAATAGCAAGAATTATTAAAGTAAATCAAATCAAAAAATTAGATGATTTAAAATTTTTGTGGTTTAATTGGCCAAATCGGTTGAATTTTTTAATTATTAAAATTGTTACATAAAAAGTTAGGTAATTATTCTTATTTAAATGGAATAATAGATTATGTAGATATTCTTTCTTTTTAGCTAATCTAAAATAAAATTTCAATTTTCTTTTGGTAATTAATTGAAAAATTTTAAATGAAATTCTGTTTTTTCTTTAAATATTCTTATTCTTTCTGCCCTTTAAGGGGTGGTCGAGTTGGTGGAGTAAAGAGGCATGGAACTAAAAGGTCTTGTGTTCGATGTCCCCTACCTACACTTTCTTAATCTAGCCTATAGTACAGGATTTACCTGGTGCGAAGTATTTAGCTTACGTGATTTATAAGCTATTGTGTCGATCTAGAAATTTACTCAGTATGTATTTAAGGAGTTGCGTTCTTCCGCTTTAAAAAAATCTTTTTCTTTCTATTTGGGTAGGAATAAAAAATAATTGAAAAAAACGCAAATTGGTAAAAAAAATTAAAGAAAATATCTGGCTATCATTGCCATCCAGAGACGTTATCGGGCTGTGCTGACGTGGCATTCATCCAAACAACGGACACGTGTAAAGCGTCTTCCATGTGGAGCCTTTTATTAGTCCCCCAACCCCAAAAAACACTCCCTTTACTTTCTCAGATTTTCTCTGCGACAAACAAGCCCACGGGATTTCCACGTGGCAGATCTCCGATCGGGAGAGAATCCACCGCGGATTACGGCGGACCTGGCCATGGATCTCCTGAAAGTGGCCGTTTCCCGGTGCCAGAGCCGGTTGGATGCTTCGAGCTCAGACTCGTCTGCCATTAGCGTGGGCTGTCCCAAGACTTTCTCGCTTCGGAAAGCGAATGCGGTAATCTAGTAACTGTCTCTCTCTCTATGTTTCTTTAACAGCAGTTGCGGTTTTTTTTCAAGAATTTCTCTCTGTTTTGGTGGAAGTTTGTGGCCTTTTTTGGTTCTGTGCAGTGAATTGTGAAATTGGTTGTTTGGTTAGTTTGATATATTGAGATTGGACGTGTTCATTGCAATTGTAATGTGTATGTGTATGAATGATCCAAAGATTTAAGTTTGTTCATGAGTATGACTGTATGGTTGCATAGGAATTGTAAGATTATCTTTTAAAAGCTGGTTTTTATCGGAAGTTCTTAATTGAGCGAAGTTCTGTAAATGAGATTTTTGTGGGGGATGGGGGAGAGTGAAAGAAGGAGGTAATCTATGAAGAAAATTAGTTCAGGTGTTGATATTTACGCTACTTAGTATTTACCTTCGCTGGCTTGTTTTGAGCCATTGAATTATGATATTGGACATTAATTGAAGTGCAAAAGAGCTGCTTAGAGGGACTGCATTCTAGTCTTCTTTTCAAAAGAACGAAACTTCAACTTTGTTGAGGACTGCATGGATTAGACTCGATTTTTAACTCAAAACCTTGAGCTATTAGATTATGCACCTTTTCTTATAGTTATCCATTTATCATATGGAGCTTATTTAGCCTTTTAAGAAAAACTCCCCTGTAAAAACTGTTACAAGTGTTGGGTAATTTGTTGGAATTCAGAAGTTATCTCAAGATTTATGGGAAAACATTAAGTCATGTATGTTTTATGGAAGATGCATTTTCTAAAGTTAAATAATCCGATGTAATAAGGACTAACATATTTATTTGAGCTCTAATGAGTAGTTGATCTGATTTTCCATTCATGGGGCCATTTGATTACAGGGACCATCTACACTGTGGACAGATGAGAAGCATAATCTGTATCTTAATTCATTGGAAGAATCTTTTGTTAAAGAGTTGCAGCAATCCACTGCTTTTCGTGTTTGCCAACATGAGATAATGAGGGGAGCACGTTCATATCAGCAGCTGCCATCAGAAGATTGTACTTGTTCACCACAGGTTAGGGATTTACTCTCTGTATATGGAGATTAATACATGCCTGGCACCAAAGATCTGATTCCACATCCCTCCACCACCTTCCTTGCCATAAATCAAAAGTAGAAGAAGATCTCAAGGACTTAAAGGAATACAAGAAACACCATCAACTTGTCTCACCTTTTTTTTAATCATTTTACTCATGTTCATCTTATTATTTTTCAGTTGGGTTTACGACATGGTCGCTGCACGAAAGACAAAAATGAGCCTTTGTTGGAAAGCACAGCTGATTCTAATATTCTTCAGAGAAACACGAGAATATGTTGTTTTACGTCTGCTTGCAAATGGCATAATGCAGCATCTCATGTTGCCGAACGAAAATCTAGTTGTTGTAGGAAGCTATGTCATGAAGCAGGGACTTCTGGTGTTGCTCATGTATTTGCAAGAAGCTCAGAATTGCAGCCCACATGTTGTCTATGCAATCTTGTTGTTGGTGGCATCATAGGTAACATTAACTCTATATCTCCTCTCTGCTAATTCAACCTTTTCTTTGTTGCTTTGTTTCTCAATGAGAGCTTTGTAGTACTGACTTCTGGAAGCTTGTTGGCAAAGTGAATACCGATTGTCAGTGTTCTGCCTGTTTCTCTTATATATGCACTTTCACTCATGTGTAGACAAATATAAAGGCTCTACTGGAAGTTAATCCTAGTGGAAGAGGAAGTTTTAACCTTCTCAATCGCTGACCAACAAGGCTCAGTGGTTGACAGGGTAAAACAGTTGCAAATAAGCTCTTTTTTTTCTTCTTGCATTTAAACTGGATGCATGCTTAGTTTTTCTCTTTTGTGAAAAGGTCTGCAATTAGGTCTTTTATCCATTTATTAATCTCACTTGTATTTTCTTTCAGAGGTTTCAGATCAGAATTTTGTGGATGAAGGAAACGGAGAGATGTTGTGTTCTGTGTCCACGCCCAAAAGGTTAAAAACTGTTGAAGCTGATGCTTTAAGTGATGATCAAAATATATGCAATGTGAGTTCTGTATTAGCCTCTTCTATTTCGACATACAAATATATCATACAAAACTCTGTGTTGGGATATTCAGTCAATTGTTTACATCAATTCTATTAGTTCCTTCAGGTTGTGCCGTTTGGAAAATCTAGCACAATTAGTGTTTCAACTGTCAGTGTAGCTTTCTCTGACAGATAAAACCAGCTGCCTCCAGAATTGCCGAGCGACCCTGGTAGTTTGGTTAGCTCAAAATGTAATCCGCAATGTTACTTAAGGGAGAAGCAAGTTTCAGTTGGAATTGCAACTTGAAAGGCGACGCTTGACTCTAGGTCAGGAAAACATTGGCTAAGGGTTTATCCATTCCCTATATGAAGAATTATACTGAGCTGAACAACATTTAAAGACCATAAGATGCTTGTGCAGATGGATATTTGACGGAAAACTATTCTGGAAGACAATACCCACGGCTCACAAAAACGAATTTATTATTGATGTACATTCTATGCATTATAGTAAGCAGCATGCTAGGTTACCATGTAAGTTCTACTTTTATTTTCTTTTTGATTTATACAATTTTGTACCCTTGTAAACCTTTAATAATTTAGAAAATAGATAAGAATACACCCCATTATTTACTCTGCCGTGGATCCACATTCAACCCTGGGCTAAATCTAACATGATCTAGCTCTTTATCTTTACTGGGTTGAACTCCTATTAGTTAGGACATGTTCTGGCTCAAAGACCACATAGTTTGCCATCAAGGGATGTCTCTGTTCGAGAATTCCCAAAGTGTGAGGATGTATAACCTTGTTTTGACTAACGTAAGGCCATGACCTATTTGGTTGAGTAATCAAAGGAGATGAGACGTATGAGTTCATTCAGATAGTGACAAACATGAATAAAGTGGGACTATTTTGCCTTGGCTGGTAGAAGAACACATATTGTATGTATTGATTTCCCTGCTCCAATATGATTTAATCATCTACTCTTTATCTGCTTTCTGAATTGAAGTTTGGCATAAAGAAATCTCCAAGGCAAGTGTTGTCTCTGCCACATGTCACTGTTTGTGCAACATTATTTGAGGTTGAAGAGCATACTGTGTGTTTGCAACATTGTATGGAGTTGAATAAGAATATGCTCTTAGGCATATCAGATCATGATGTTACTCTTTACTAAATTTGGGTTCAAATACTAATCATAGGTTGGATGATTTCTTGAGTCGAAATCATTGTTGGTCTGATAAACTGAATCCTCCATCCAAAACATCTCTTCTGACAAGCCAGATGAATCTACTACAAAAGGGAAATACAGTGACATATAAACTGTTCAAGAAAAGAGATGAGATCCAACATTCACATTCTTAAGAATTTATGAATATTTTAATTCATATCTTAATGAAAGTTTAATCATTTTAGACCAAATTGCATAGTCATATATATCTGTTAGGCATAGCTCTTGGATTGACCCTGACAGAGAGACACAGATCTTTAAAACGTCTTCCCAACCAATCTGAAAGACATACATCAAAGATTTAATGCATCAAGAAAGCCCAAAACGTTATCTGTTCTTCCAAATTTAAACCCTCAACAATTTATAGCCTCGTTTAATAACAGCTTCTTTCTACCTTAAAAAGATCATCTTTAAACATCAGTTTGGCACTTCCACATCTCCATTTAGTTCTCCCTCACCTGATGTCTCTCTTTCTAGAGAAAGAGAGGGAAAAGGTTTTATATGTAGAGGGGGTTTAACGAAAAATTCGAAAGCTGGAAGAAAGATTGTTACTTGATGGGTGTTTTCTCAAATTCAAGAGGGTCACAAGCTGTTGCAAATACAGAAAGTTCGCCCTTATCAGATGGGTTCTCTCCGCCTTCGTTGGTTTCTGTTCCTAAGCGGAAGTGGTCGAATGTTTTGCCCCTTTTTGTCGCTCTTGTGGTTTTAGCAGAGATAGCATTTCTGGGTCGTCTTGACATGGCAAAAAATGCAGCTTTGGTTGATTCATGGGCTGATAGTTGGTTTGATAGGTCGCATCCGTCTCGTGATTTGGGTGTGAAAAGGGACGATTTGGGAGTTGGACTCGAACGTATTCGCCACAAAGAGAAACATCTGGAAACAGAGAGCTGCGAGGACTGGTTAGAGAGAGAGGACGCTGTTGTTTATTCCAGGGACTTTGATAAATATCCTATCTTGGTTATTGGCGGCGAGAAGGTTTGTTCTGTTCATCCTCTTTTTTTATGATTATCAGTTAGTTTGTCTTTAATCCGTTGTTTTTTTTTGGCTTGGCTACTTGGTTTCCAGCATGTTTTTGTTTGAATTATCGTAAAAAACCATTGCTCTTTGTCCACTTCTCGGAGGTTAAATTGCGATCTTGATTTATGGGATACTGCGTACAGCATGGCTTAGTTATTGTTCCATTCCTCATCTAAGTTGACCAGCGTTACCAGTTTTGGGGGAGAAAGGTTTACTGTTGCTTGAATTTATCATTTATGACTCTGAAAGTACCATACAGAACCGTAGTATTACATGGATTGATTTCTCAGTTGTAAGCTTTATGAGTTGATTCATGGGTGAGATTTTAACCTGGTTTAGAATTTATGGCATTTCACTAGTTATGATGGCGTGTTTTATTTAGCTAACTGAAAATTTCTTCAGCAACTCTTTCATAGCCCTTTTTCCTCAACTTGTGAAGTAATTTTTCTCCAAGAATAACAAACAAAAACTAAATGGTATCAACTATCAATTTTGAAATGAAGGGATTGGGGTATTTATGTATATTAATCTTGCTTATACAGAGAAAAAAGGCTTTTTGGGCTTCAGGTTGAGTAATCTTACTCGTCTTGGACAATATTGGTTTACCGTGTAATTCTTGAAAATCAATGCCTGAAAGTGCAATGCAAACGCATGTTTATATTGCTTAGCTTGTGTGGACCTGCTGCCTGCTTTTGTATTTCTAAGATATTTTTCTTTTCCCAGTTTAGGGGTTCCTAAAAGTCATTGTCCAGATTCTGAATTTAAATATCAATATTTTGATGTTTTCACTTCATTACAGGAGTGGAAGACTTGCAATGTGGGATGCGAATTTGGGTTTAATCGCAGTAGGAATCCTGATGCTGCATTTGGGTTACCTCTGCAATATGGGACTATGACTGTGCACCGATCAATGGAATCAGCTCAGTACTATCAAGAGAACAATATTGACACGGCACGACGGTGGGTAAGCACAATCTTGAATAAATACAATGCATTGTAAAAAATACAAGTTAAAAACTCTCAATGACTAATAATCAGTTAAGACGATTCAAGTTGTTCTTGACTTTCTTATGTTGTTGTTTCTGCTGTTTTTCCTACTCCATTTAGGTGAATCATCTATATTGAACTTTCATTTCCTTATAATGTATAAGTTCTGACTTCAATGGAGCAGTATCTTAAGTAGAAAAGAGCTCTCTAGTTTATATTTTTAAATAAGCTTACTTTTATTTGTTAATCAAACAGAGAGCTTGGTTTTACTGATATAGTTGACAAATGTTAGAGATTGGATTTGAACTATCTATGCAATAAAACCAAAAATGATAACTTGAATATGAAGGTTAACAATTAAGTTGGTGTTTACTGTAATCAATTGTTAGTCTCATCCAGTAATTGGAAAAGGTCCTAGTCTGGTCAATTGCAAATTGTTGTGCAATTTCTGACTCAAGAAAGAATTGAAAGAACTTATTTCATCTGTTCCAAATTTGAGTATAATGTCCGGTGGATTTGAATTATTCACATTTATTGCGATCTCCTAAAATTGCATGTCTTACAATTTGAGATACCTATGGAGCTAAATCTTTCTGTTATTTTATCTATTAGCTTCCTCAAAATCTAGAGAAAGACTGATCTATTGCGTTCTTTTGTAAGTAGGAGGGGTTATGATGTCGTAATGACAACTAGTCTCTCATCAGATGTTCCAGTAGGATACTTTTCATGGGCTGAGTATGATATGATGGCACCGGTACAACCCAAGACTGAGAAAGCTCTTGCAGCTGCTTTCATTTCCAACTGTGGTGCTCGTAACTTCCGCCTGCAGGTTCTTGATGCACTTGAAAGGTTGAAAGTCAAGATTGATTCTTTTGGCGCTTGCCACCATAACCGTGATGGAAGAGGTGAAAATGCTGATACCATTTTGACATGCAGCATGTGCAAACTTATTGTGCCTTTTCCGTTAAATGTTCCTTCAAAGTTCATTGATATGGATTTGTATGCCCATGAGGCTATAAAGTTGTCTTATTAGCCATTAATCTGTGAAAATCTGTGCATTCTTAACCTATAAAAATGTTAGAGAAAGTATTGTTGCAACCTTTGATCATGCTAATTCTGCTGATTTTGGATAGTTGGGAAATGATTGTTGTGTCTGCATTTGTACTCACATCTTGCATGACCATTGAAGTTGTTAAGATTGCAATTGAAATTCAAAATGCAACTAAAGATATTAACCACTTTGGATGAGTCTTAAGGTATAAAAGAACTTTTATACAGGCTGGTGAAGTTTCCAGGTGAATTACGTGTGAGCCTCTGTTTCATAATAGCTTAATGAATGTTTTCACCTTTCTAGGATTAAAGAACTAGAGATTGCTTTGTGCTGTAACCAAGAAAAGAAAGAAAAGAGGTGGAAGATGCTGTGAGATTCAGGGATCATTTGATTTAGGTACTTTAGGATCTCTGTTCAATCAGTTATCTATGTGATGAACTAAATTTATTAATGTGTTTCTGTTTTGATTGTGTTAGCATGTGTCACTAGTCTTTGATTTACTAGTAACTTGTGGTCTGACAAATCTTTTGCAGTCGACAAACTCGAAACCCTGAAGCGCTATAAATTTAGTTTGGCTTTTGAGAATTCGAATGAAGAGGACTATGTCACTGAAAAGTTCTTCCAATCTCTTGTTGCTGGTATGAGATTTATATTCTCTCTCTCTGTCACATTTCTTTCTTGCATATGGCAATCATGTTCTGTGGTTGGTAAATGAAGCAGTTGCATTTTCTTTTGAGCTTATGCACCCTAATGCTTGATTACTTGGTAATTTACTGGCATAAGTAGATAAAAGGAAGGGTCATAAATACTTATGAGGTTAGTTTAGATATTGGGAAACCTTTTCAAGTGATGCATTTTTTACGTTGTCTTGAACGTTCTTTTTGTAGGAACCATTCCCGTGGTCGTTGGAGCTCCTAATATTCAAGAGTTTGCTCCTGCCCCTGGATCAATTTTGCATATTAAAGAGTTAGAAGATGTTAAGTCAGTTGCAAAGACCATGAATTACCTTGCAGGAAATCCTGAGGCCTACAATCAGTCTTTGAAGTAAAATTCTGTCTCTTCTCTTAAAATTATGCTCATGTGCACGTGGTTTACTCTTTATTTCTGATTGTTGATAGTTCCCTTATGTCTATTACTTAGATGGAAGTATGAGGGTCCATCTGATTCTTTCAAGGCACTCTTGGATATGGCAGCAGTACATTCATCTTGTCGGCT
The DNA here is from genome assembly GCA_027568915.1 of Erythroxylum roraimae. Classification (NCBI taxonomy): domain Eukaryota; kingdom Viridiplantae; phylum Streptophyta; class Magnoliopsida; order Malpighiales; family Erythroxylaceae; genus Erythroxylum; species Erythroxylum roraimae. The sequence continues at coordinate 34,000,612 of JAOSBL010000211.1, forward strand.
TTGCATTCACCTGGCGACTACTATTCGACAAAAAGAGGAAAGTAACCCAGGGTTTAAGAAACGCCCATGCAAGTGCACCAGAGGCTTGGAGACTGTGTTTCATTTATACGTAAGGGAAAGAGGGAGGTTTGAGATGGAGTCCATATTTTTGAGGTATTTAATTGGCTTTACGAATGCTCCTCTGGCATATTATTGAGGTTGCTGAATTTTAGATATTGAGTCTCATAAATGAATCGGAAACAACTTCTCTATTAGTTAGGAGTAAGATTACGTACTACTGGCCTTTTCCAGACTCCGCGTAGGACTTTCACTGGGTTGTTGTTAAGTTTCATAAACGACAAATACATTTTCTTTACAAACAAACTTATAAAAAACAAATCAATTTTATATTATTTTTAACTCTTTCCACAACTTACAATGCAAATCCCAGAATATTTAGGTATGACATATTCCTGGCTAATTTGGTTGGAATATTAATTCTTCCCCTTTCCCTCGTTTTCTTATGCTTCAAACTGGTTTAGTCCTCTTTTATTCTGTTTCAAGTAGGTTTTCTGGTAATGGAGCTATGGTTAATGATCTTATGTGGCTTGTGGGTAGATAGTCAATACTTGAATGCTTCTTCCAACCTATTTAGTAGAAATATCCGTTAAATTGTCAAGTGCAGGTCCGGAGATCTTACCATCAAGGCCCTAGAGCGTGAGGTGCTTAAGAAGTTCAAGTCTGTGAAACACATACCTATCTGGAAGGACGAAAGACCTGAAAGCATAAGAGGAGGAGATGAACTTAAAGTGTACAGGATTTACCCCATAGGCATGACACAGAGGCAAGCATTATATACTTTCAATTTTACTGATGCTCATTTGAAGAATCATGTGGAAATCAACCCGTGCGCGAAGTTAGAAGTGATATTTGTGTAAAATCACGTCGAGATGGGATTTCCATTTTCAACATCTCTTGCAAAAAAGGTCATGGAAGATGACTACTAAGTTCAATCTTGTGTGGCCGTTCTACGTTTGGTTACATTGGTCTTAGGGAAAGAAATAGATAAAAGAGAAACACGTATAGGTTAAGCAAGTTGATATTGCTTTCTCATTGATTCATGGAGGAATAGGGTTTAAGCTCATTGTTGTCTTAAACCTGAAGTATGAGTTTATCAGCTAATTTGGGAAGCAGGGTATATAGACAAAAATTCAACCATGTAAATTGACTCGTTTCTAAGTTTCAACTAATAAAGTTGCTCTTTTGTGACAGGAAGGTTATGAGCAGAATTATGGATACTGTTTTGTACCAGCTGGTATCTACCGTACTGGACCAAAACTGGTACGAAACGGAGGGTCGGTTGTACCGGGTATAAGTACTACTCGGTACCGGCCAGTTTCGGATCAAAATACCGGTTAGTATAGGCTGGTATTCAAAATACTGGTCAAATATCGGCTGGTACCGAAAATTTTAAAACATAGGGAGATGTTTTGTAAAATTTAAAAAAAAATTTAAACTCTCCCTCCCTCCCGTCTCTCTTTCCTCTCTTTTTTTTCAAAATTTTTTAAATTAGTTATTTTATTTACTTCAATTTTATAATTATTGTGAATTTTTAATTTTTGTTTTTAAAATAAAATAAATATTCTTATTATTAATAATAATTATAAATTAAATAAAACTTAAAAATAAATTATTTTATTTAAATTTATTTTAATATTTTATATAATAT
>JAOSBL010000211.1:34010206-34027989 GCA_027568915.1 Erythroxylum roraimae
CACTGACTTCAACTCAAACCTTGACTGTTGGACCCTGATTCCGGAGCCCAACTGATTTGAACATTAACCCTAGATCCCGTTGGTTCCGTCGCCCCTAGGCTATCTACGCCTGGCCACATTAACGGTAAAGCACCGATAGCTTCCTCCAGCAGCTTTGGCCCCTGGATGCAGGTGCTTCGTAAGCCGCACGTCCCTCCCACCCGTCTGGCACAAGGCCAGTCATGTCCAGCAACGGGCAAAAAACCAACATCTCCTTAGTAGCGTGGCTCGAGGTACCGCCTACTGTCAGAAGACACCCCTTTGGACTTTGCTGCAGACCATGAGGCCACTTCTCCAACGCATAGGCCGGGCTTGGGCGCTGCAGGGACACCACCAACAGATCCCAGCTCAAGTCGTGGGCTGGGCCTCGGGCCACATGTCGAGGCTCCCAAAGTGCTGGGAAAGGGTAGGCCTCTTCCAGGAGCCCAGCTGAAATTTGCTTCAGGGCCCACTACCGGTCATAGCTCCACAGTTCAGCTGCAAGGAGCCACTTCGGGGCCCAGTGGGCCCAGGGCCCAAGGTCAAGAAATAAGCCCCCCTCTCCACTTACAACCTACCCCCTCGGAAACCAATATAGCGGTCGTCCTCGACACTCACGCCGAAATGATTTGTGACCCCTAGTTTCTGGGGACCAGTGCCCTGGCCAATGAGGCACCCCATCCGAGGATGGATGAGGATGGGGCCCCTCTAGACTGTGGACCTCAAAGAGCGAACATAGTCATGGCCCATACCGACCCCCCTAATATCTCCGCTGGCGAATGCAGCCTTAACCCTTCCCAACAAATGCAAACCGATGAGGGGCTACACCCCCCTCCTTCGGCTGATGACGACACGGGCATGGCTGAGGGCGGTACCGTACCCTGTTAGTTTAGTTTTATGTCGTTATTACTTTGGAATTGCCAAGGGGCCGAAGGTCGGACGTTCCGGACCATCCTTAGTAATTATGTTTGGCAGTTTACGCCTAGTATTCTGGTGTTGATGGAAACCTGTATTAGTGGCACTCGGGCCCAAGTTGTTATCCGTGCTTTGGGTTTTGATTATTCCTTTCGGGTTGAAGTCGACGGCTTCTCAGGAGGGATCTGGTTTCTCTGGAAAGCCCCCTTCAATGTTTCTATCGTGCTTGCTCACCGCTAGTTTATTCATACAAAAATCCAATTTGCTTCCTGGTCTTTTAACTTTACTGCGGTCTATGCCAACCCCCATCTCCCTTCCCAAAACTACCTCTGGCCGATTTTGTCTTGGATAGGTAGTTTTACCTCTCATCCCTGGCTCATCGGTGGTGATTTTAATGCTAAATTGGAGTTAGCCGATAAACGAGGCGGATCTCAGCATACATAGATAGTCAACAAGCGCTTTCAGGAGTGGGTGCATGCCTGTAGCCTCCACGACCTGGGATACATAGGCTCTAAATATACGTGGCATCGGGGTATGGTTCAAGCTAGGCTAGACAGGGTCTTTGGTTCGATGGAATGGCTCCAAACCTTTCCCCACACCCAAAACTAGTACCTTCCTTTCCTGGGGTCTGATCACCGACCCCTCCTGTTCCAGCTGAACCGACTACCCCCACGAGCTCTTGGTACCCCACCTGTTCGGTTCCAAAATGCTTGGCAGCCCCACGAGTGCTTGGTACCACAACGAGCGCTTCGTACCCCCACCCCAAATCCATGTCATTGCCAGTACTTTGGAAGCGTTTTGTCAGGCTTAGGGTCAGAAAATGAATACTGACAAGACTAGAATCTACTTCTCTACGAACGTTTCCCCTAAGTTAGCACGACGTCTCAGCCAAATGTTGCAGATCTCGAGTACGAACAACTTAGGGAAGTATCTTGGTGTTCCGTTAATCCACGAGCGGTCCTCTCGCCGCATGTATCAGCATCTCCTTGACAACGCCCGTCAGAAACTGGCAGGATGGAAGGCACGAGTGTTATCTCTAACGGGACGTGTCACTCTTACCCAGTTTGTGCTAGCAGCCTTACCCACCCACACTATGCAAACTGTTAGACTTCCAAGGCAACTTAGCGATGGCTTGGAAAAACTCATAAGGGATTTTGTCTAGGGCTCTACCGGTGAGCACCGAAAAATGCACCTTACCAACTGGGAGACAGTGTGTCGGGCCAAACAAGTTAGAGGCCTGGGCATCAAACGCATCCGCTCTACTAATGATGCTTTCTTAGCTAAATTGGGTTGGGCGTTGCTTACTCAACCCCAAACTTTATAAGTCCAAGTATTACGAGCTAAGTATCGGCTTGACTTTCACCACATCCCTCTCTCTATCACAAGGGGCGGGGCTTCTAGCACTTGGAGGGGTATCTCGGCCACTTGGCCCATTGTTCGCCAAGGTCTTCAATGGCACCCTAGTAATGGCAGGAAAATTCTTTTCTGGCTGGACAACTGGGTCACGGCCTGAGGCCCACTTATTCATGTAACGACCACTCCGATTCCCGACACCATGCTTTTCGCCTCAGTCGCAGACCTTCGGAATGCCGTTCGAACTTGGCAGTGGACCAAATTCCAACATTATCTCCCCACTGCTGTTTGCCTGGACATCGCGACGACTCCTTTTCCTGAGGATCCTAATGCGGACGATACCTTCCAGTGGGGTCCTACGGCTAATGGACGATTCACTGTAGCGTCCGCTTATGTCTTGTTAGAAGGAGATACCAATACCGCGGCCAGTAATATCTGGGCTGTTATTTGGAAATGGGCTGGCCTTCAGCGCATTCGGGCTTACCTATGGTTGTTGGCCAAAGGCAAGCTACTTACTAATCACCAAAGGGATCTCCGTCACATTGCAACGGATAGTGGCTGTCACCATTGTGGTCAGTCGGAAACCAACCTCCACGCCTTTAGGGATTGTCCGAGAGTCCGGGCGTTCTGGGCCAAATTCCCACCAGCTGTAGAGGATACGGGCTTCTGTATACATGATGAGCTGAGTTGGGTGCATTCTAATCTTACTAAACCCCATCAGGGTCGTCAATTTGATTGGCCCTCACTATTTGGGGTGAGTTGTTGGTTTCTGTGGTACTGGCGTAACAAAAGTGCGTTCGACACGGACTTTGTTTGGCAGCCAGAGGGGGACCGTGCGGTTCTGGCGTACGTAGACGGCATCGAAAGGGCATGAGTTGCGGAAAGTTGTGTGTTTCCGAACCAAGGCTTACCCACGGGTAGGTTCGTAGGGTGGACTAAACTGCCAGCAGACTAGGTTAAGATTAACACTGATGGGGCTGTTCAACAGGGTGGAAGGCTCTCTACTGCTAGCGGCCTACTTAGAAACTGGCAGGGTCAGTGGTGTGGTGGTTTTACTCAGCACCTGCCGAGAAGTTCCTCACGCATGGCAGAATGGTGGGGAGTCCACGGGGGTTTTACTCTAGCATGGACCTTGGGTTACCGCAGAGTCATCTTAGAAGTGGACTCCTTGGAGGTTATCAACATTTTGTCCTCTTCTCATACCGTTTTGTCTGATGAGGTTTCTTTGGTGATAGGTATTCGCGACATGCTCCAAAGGGCTTGGAAGGTACGCATGCAGCACGTGCATCGCGAGGGTAACCAGAGTGCGGACCACTTAGCTTGTCTCGCCAGGCTAGCCAGTCCAGGATTACATATTCTACCAGTGCATCCACCGACAGTTCTGGACCGTTTTAACTGGGACATACAAGGCGCACTTTACCGGCGGACCTTGCGCTAGTTAGTTTGTTTTGGGTTCGTTTTTCCTTTGTATTAAAAAAAGGTAGGAAAATGTGTGCAGCTGCAAAACAAAAGCAGATAAATTGTTAAATGGTTTATTCATTTTTTCTTACGTGAACTTGAATAATTGTGCTGGCTGAATAACATATGATTAAGGAGTAGAGAGGGGGTAGGAATAATCCCCAATTTTCTACGAAGTTCTTCCAAATCCTCATGGAAGTGCTTCTGATGGTGTTAACACATTAGATCTATACACTACACACCAGCCCGCATGGCCATGGGAATTATTGTTGGAAGAATAGTCTCCTCTGTTTATCATTAAATCTGGCACTACCGCCCACTACAGGCATAAAGCACATTGGAATATACATCTACTCAAACTCTCACCTTGAGGGCTGACTCCCCGATTAAAGCTGTGGGCAAGTAAAAAAGGGTGTGCCAGAAGTCATGAGCCTCACGAGCCCGCATAGCAACATAAGCAAGCTCATCCGTTTCCATGAATCGAACTAGTGGACGGTCATCCGGGGAGAAATTCGTTGACCCCATGAATCTTGTATGAGCAACACCAAATGTGTTAGCTGGTAGGTCCCATGCATGTAACACTTGTGCGGATATGACCCGTGGTCTCTCCAACAGAACTTCTTGTGAAATTGATAACTGTGAATGTCAGATAGATTCCTTTACAGATATGCAAGTATAGATCGACGTGCCGCAAACCCCTCATAACCATATATGATTTCCAATTCAATGTATAGTTTTCTTCAATTAGTATCCGATGTCCAATGTCAAACACATTCACATGCAAATATTGAAAGCCTGTGGCGCCTAACATTCAGTAAGGGGTGTCGCCCAGAACTTAAGGTTTTTTAGGAATCCTTCTAACTAGACTTCTGAAAGAATCTTTGCATTATTTTTTGAATCATTCCATATGAACAATACCATGTAGTAAGCACAAAGCCATCCAAAAGCATATATTAGCTAGCAAAACAATGCATTGGATTGTCACACATTGATGAGTATTACAATGATCTAAATGAGCAAAAGAAAATTAAATGTAGCATGTCATTAAGGATCGAATAATATAAAGATGGAAGAATCCGAAAAAGGGGTATGGTAAAATAACTTAGGGATAGGATAATATATAAAGAATGAAAATTGAAAGGAGATGCTATCTGGATATTACCTTTTAAGTTGCATCAAATTGCATTGCTTTCTTGTTAACATCATATTAATATGAAAGTTGTTACCTTTTTTGGCATTTTCTTGATTTTCTGATAAACCAAACAGAGGGGTTTTGTACATTAGATGTGGAATAGTCGATTCGTCTTGGGCCTCATCTAACGTAAGCCTGTTACACCGAGTTCTATATAGTTGATGTTCATGGTAAAGATATCGGTACAGTTAGTAAATAACATGATTAACAAGTTAATAAGTGTTACCTAAAATTTATTTTATACAAAATTAAAAAAATGAAATTAATCTTTTCGTTATTTAAAATCATTACTTCTATTGACTTTGTTAGACTTTTTCTTCTTGAACTATAATTGGACTTTGATACTTGTAAAATGTTCTGCCTCCCTAACCCATATGAAAAAATGATTTATTCTATGAATGTTCGTACAAATTAATATCTCTCATGTATAATCAGAATTTCTCTCATGAGAAACATTAAAGGTGCCGTATGAAGTTAAATGCATTCAGAAGAACAAAAATACAAATGAAAGATCACTAAAATGAAAGCTTAAAGCATTGACCTCCTTCGAAGTTCAAAAGAATAAGGAAACTTCTATGAAATGCAAACTAATGTCAAGCACAACTTGAAATTTAGCCCAAAAATCAAAACAAGTAGAGTAAACACATCATCACATTTTTTGAAAAGCATAGTCTGGTAGACATTAAACTTTAGGTAGCTATGAATCCCTTCAAATCATTAAATTGTTAAATGAATAAAGGATCCAACTCATTGCTACAAAAGACAAGTACAAGCACTCCCACATATTAAGGTCATGATTGACTTATTATAAGCATGCCCTTACAAGAACAACTCATATTTGAAAAAAAAAAAGGAAGAAAGAATAGATAACACTAAAATACAATCTTGATCGTATGTATTGAAACACTAGTCAAATATAGGAACAACAAATCATAAGCAATATGTACAAGTGATATTTACAACCAAAATTAATGCATTTTGAGATCCAAGTGAACAAAGCGTAAGGATTGGGGTATACAAAAGTTTTTTTCCTTTTTTGCAGGTCAACATAAAGAGATTCAACAACAAGACAACACAAGAAGCAATTCTAAAGTTGGACAGAGCAATCAATCTTACCACAAAACCCAAAATATCAAGAAACTGGACTATTAAATTTCTTAAAACAAATACAATTGCTACAATCACTATAGCAACAAGAACATAATCCTTAATGAAAAAACAAAAGATAAACCCTAATTTCTCAACATAATTTTCAGAGTAATCCAGTTGTAGATTTGGGTTATGATTCTAAAAGTGAGGTCACAAGACTTAAATTTACTAGATTCAAGGCATAAATAGTTTTTAGTGAAGTCGAGGTTGTGTAAAGCTATCTTACTAGTATGGGACGTGAAGAATGGGCAAGACAGAGGCACCAAAAAGAGTTTGGCAATGCAAAAGAATGCGTGCATGTGTGTCTATATATGTTTGGGCCTGTGTAGGCACGTGTGTGGGAGTGTGGGTGTGTGTGAGAGAGAGGGCGAAGTGAGTATGAATTAAATATTAGCCTTTCTTTAAATTTGTTTGTTACGACTACCATCCTTCTCTGTTTAGCTAAACACCCTTTCTTATGAGCCTCGCAACTGGAGACTCTGGTAAGTATAAAGGCAACATCATATGATCCACATGACATTTAACACTATTTGGATGAAGACTCTATGGACCTTTATAGTTAGGCTATGATCACTTGATCACTTGAAAATGTTGTTATTGTCTTGGGTGGGCTCCCATTAAACCTCTCTTTAATACTCTATCTAGTACTGTAGTGTTAATTTATGTCTTTGCAGCCAATCTATTAGTTGCAATCTTATATATAACATTATTATTTAATTAATAAAGGCATTATTTATCATTAAATATTTTGTTAATTACATTTGATGTTTTAATACTAAAGATAAAATCTCTATAATGATTATTGTGCAATTGAAATTATAATGAGATCATAATTATAAAATTCAATTTGTTTTTTTGTATTATTCTTAAAATGTTTCTAATTATAGTGTAAAACTAGCCCACATTATATTTCTTTTTTTATGAAAAATGTAATTAATCTCATATATTAAAGTATGGAGATACTTAAATAAACATGTGAAGATCTCAAATAAGTTCATAGAACTAACCCGATTATAAAGATCTCAAATAAAATATTACTTGTGTTTGTAGATTACTTCATTATGATGATTATATATTTGATCCTTAGATTTGAGATTGCCAAGTTATCTTTTGTGAGAATTACTGTGTTTTGATGTTATTTCTGGCCTATCCTATTTAAAATAACTTAGTCGATAGTACTTAGATATAATATAAACCATATGGAGATAATTGAGTAAGTCAATAAAGAATTTGTCACTCTAAACTAATTAGAGATAATGTTCTACTATTCTTGGTTAGTAGTAATTTAAGAAATTCTCTTACTAGAGTGAATTGACATTTGAAAAAAGTGTCTTTATCAATTACTAATTAGCAATAACAAATGTAATTGGATTTAAAAAGAGTAGATATTATATGTATACTTATGTCCAATTGGAACATTTAATAAAAAAGGATTAAATTATACATCATAATCATATATGGACAGATTAAGTCAAACCACCGTGACATTTCTAATATTTGGGATGGTCATAATATATTATTATATGTCAATTTTGATTTATAATTATAAATTGTTTAATTAGAAAATTAAATCTAATTATGAATTATAATTAGAATTTATAATCATTGCTAACATATTAGGAATCTAATTAGTCACACATAAAGAGCAGTTAAAAAGAGAAAAAATAATTTAAGTTAAGTTAAATTTATTGTAAATTTTGAGATACTTCATGGATCAAATATGAACTATTTGATTTTATTTAAATTAAATTAAATTATAATTCAACTTGTACTTTAGTTATAATTAAAATATTTAATTTTAATAAAAATAAAACCCTAATGCTCTGTCTGTATATAAAAAATTAACCTAATGAAGTTAGCACTCTTCCTTAATTCCTCTCAGAGAATTAAGTTTCTTTTTTCTACTCTGCAGATACTATTAGAGGTTGAACGGGTGAACACCTCATGGTTGACACCTCAAAAAAGGTTTCACCAGAAATTTTGAATGAGATAAGATTCCTTTATTTAACGATTCATGTTTTTTAAATTATTCAATTATTGCGATCTTATCGAAAACCATTAAATTTTTATTTTTTCATTACTCTAGTAATTCAGTCATGATTGGTTTCCCAACATGTAGGACATCTCACAAATCTTTGATATGTGTAAATATCAAGTGGTCTTTTGATTCTTCTTCCTACATTTGATGAGCCATTCATCTCGTAAGAATTTATTTCTTTTATTACCTTCTAATTGACCGCTTAAAGAAGGAACATCGAGGAAAGCATACAAAAGTCTAGGTTGTCCAAGTTCTCCTTTACTTTTAATTTTGAATGTCCATTTTCTTAAAATGTCATATCTTCAACAAAAAAAAGAATGGAAGAGCTTTCTTCTTTAGTAACATATAGTATGATGCCTCCATCACTAGGCAATATCATCTTAAGGTTGACACAATATATTCATCTTTCAATTTTTGTGGTTATGCAAATATTAGCAGTCGCAAAGCAATAAGATTTTTGGTTCGTTGTTGCCAAAGCTTAGCTCTCTTTGAAAACCTCAAACTTTGTATCTTTCTAACATTAAATTCTTTGGAACTATTCCACCATTTTTAAAGTTTCCAATTCCTAAGGATAAACAACAATAGTTTGGGCGTCATTGGCTAAAATCTGGAGCTTGCTCTTTTAGAATTGTCTCCCAGCATTCTCATTAGATCACTGAACAAACAATATAAGTGCTATCTTTTGGTTTATGCCCTACAACTAATTGATTGGTACTTTAATAACATAATTATTTAAAGGTATTTTTTTATCTTATATAAATTTATATATGTATGGTAAAGTTCGCGAGATAAATATTCATTGCAAATGAAATTATGATGAGATTATAAATATGAAATTCATATTGCATTTATGTATTTTTCCAAATTGTTCCTATTCGTTGTTTTATTAAGATTAGATATTAATAAAACATAAAAAGACTAGCACATATTATGTTTTTTTCTATGAAGGAAGTAGTTGATCTTATATACTAAAGTATGAAGATACTTAAACAAATGTGTGGGTGCTTGATAGAAAACTAATTCACTAAACTGACCCCATATGAGAAATCCATTTAAAACATTGCTAGTATGTCTTTGAAAATTCTTGTTGTGATGCTTATATAAGTGATCATTTGACTTGAGATCTCCAAAGTTATCTTATATAGGAATTGTTATGTTTTGATACTACTTATGAGCCATCCTAGTCAAGGATGACTCAGTAGGTAGTCATTGGTTATAGTATGAACTATATGGAAGTAGTTGAGTGATTAATATATGATTCATCACCCTAAAGTAATTGGAGAGAATATTTCGTTTCTTTCGATTAGTATTAATTCAGGAAATACTTGGCCAAGGTGAAATGATACTTTCAAAATAATTTTTAAATATAATTAATTGAATCAATTATTGTTTATCAATGACGTAGAACCAATATGATTGGATTCAAATAGAGTAGATATTAATTCCGTACTCTATATCTAATTGAAATATTGTATGATGAAATGATTGAATTATACGAAAAAAATCATATGTAAAAAAGTTAGTCAAAACTACTTTGACATCCTAAATATCTGATTGGACATGATGTGTTATGGACGCTAGTCTTAATATATGGGTATAAATTGTTTATGACTCTTACTTTATGACCATTTCTTAATCTCCCACGAAACTCATAACAACTTTTCAACTAACTATTGTTTTTCATGTGTCAAGAAAATGATCTCAATGGCGGCCCACTTACATTCACCTACACACCTCCTGTGAGACCTTCTTTTCGGTGTTTGGTAAACACCAGTATAATGCAACTTTGACAACATGACAGTGGCATGTTTTGACAAAGTTGTAAGGTGTCTTTGATGATATATATGTGGCCACAAAACACTACATGATATATGCTGGAAAATGTGACAGCTTCAGTAGTGTTGGCGTTGGTTATTGGAAATATTCGGTGCTTCAACGTTTTTTGGTAAAATGCATGGAAGGCTGGACACACTTGCATGGTGCGTTGCATGGAGTACATATGAAACATAAAATGCATGGCTGTTGCATGGTGTTTGCGTGGCTTACATGAAGCTGGAGACCATTTACAAGTTAATTAGTTTAATTATTTGGACATCATGCATCGGGACGTAAATCACATGGTTTGGACGTAAATGGAAGTTGCTGGACGCGAGCCTTACATGGCTTGATGAAGATGGACATAATTGCATGGTATGGTGCATGGATTTCACGTAAATGGATTTTGTTGTTTAGTTATTGGACTGTTTTATGTAAACTGTCCAATTGTAACTGTTAGTGTTTTTATCTTTTAAAAACGTTAATGACTGAAGGGGATAAATAGTTGTAAATCCTTCGGACTTTGCGGGTGTTGTACTCCAATTATTCAGTAATAATACAACGTTACCATTTGACAGCTTGCTTTCACACTGTCTTTCGTTTCTTTTTGTGAGAAGCATTTTGCTGAATCAAGTGAGGCATCTGGTTGCATTACGGGGCTGATTTGTTGACTTTTGCTAACCTCAAAATTAACCCCGTAACACCTCCCCTCCCTATATAAACCACAACTCTCCCTTATCGAGAGCTGCAAATCAATGGACCAACTAGAGCAATTCCACTCCCAAACAATCATAATAGTCACAATAGCAAGTCCTGTCGTTCAAAGCCAGATCATTTATTTGTGTTGTAATAGTGAGTTTGGTGACGTGGATTATGCCCGCCAAACTGTTTGACACAATTCTTCAACCAAGCGTCTTCTATTGGAATATGATGTTCAAAGGGTACTCAAGGATTAATTGTCCCGAGACTGGACTATCAATGTACATAGAAATATTGAAGAGAGATATTTGACCCAATTGCTACACTTATCCGTTCTTGTTTAAGGGCTTTACAAAGGCTGTTGCTTAAGTTACATTGTCATGTGAGCATGTGTGCATAAAACAAGTAATTATGATTTTTAAGAAAGAAAATAATAGTTCAAAGAACTGCGTCAATCCACAACTTCGTGGCAATAATAAACCACTCAAGAAATTTTATGGCACAGTTAAAAAGGAAAATAAAGAGAGAAAGGACGAAAAGAAGAATAAACACCTAAGTATATTCTAACATGACTATTCCTTGATTGTTAATTGCTATTCCATAACATTGTTAAAGGCAATTAAAGATACATCCAAAATGAGGGAAGATAAAAGATAGGAGAACAAGAATAGAGAATACAAAATTCTAATGCAGAAAATTTGTCCATCTATTCTTGGCATTCAAACAGTCACGTCTTGAAGAAGCTTCCACAACAGCAATTAGGCAAGGCAGATTTATTAACAAACTCCCCACACTAGTAGAAAGTTAAATATCAATTTGATCATGGATCAAGTACAGGGAGCCTGCAATGTAAACTGATGGACTTATCTGTCTGGCGAGTTCCAGGAATGAAGAACTGAAAAATCACCGTCAAGCAAACACCTTGAGGAGCAATCCCATAGAAAGTACAGTCTGGTTTTGCCAGGTGACACTGAAGACTCTTGGAGAAATGTCTAACACTTACTTGCACTGACAGAGCATCTCCACGCAAAATCGCCCTTTGTGAGCGAGTCTGTGCACTTAGATTTTGGTCCTCCAGTGGCTCCTGAGCTTTGTCTCCAATAACCAACATTTTACGAAATTCAGCACCCAGTGTGATCAAAGTTGTGGAGATCTGAAGATGCAGATCTCCATACTTGCTTATGGAGACATTTAACAAATCTCCAACATGCTTCATTCTATCCACGAAGTTCTGCAATTGATTCAAATTTGGAACTTGAACAAGAGTCTGAGGCAGGTCTTGAGCCATATCAAGAGCAGCTTGAAGTTCCAGAAGTTGAACCCGAGACAATGGTTTTGAGATCGGAACATCTTGAATAACTGCAGACTTGTAACCCTTAGTTTCAAAGGTCAGAAAAGGCATTGGTTGAGTACAGTTGGGAGACAGCTTTTTCACCAGCTTAATCTGAAGGCGATCTGTAGGTGCCCCACCACCCCCAAATTCACTACAGATGCTGACACTACTACGAACAGCACGGTGAAGAAGGGAAACATCAATAACAAAAGCAATTTTATCTTCGTTCTGGCTAGAAATACGATAGTCATCAAATAGAGCCTCTTTGCAGAACTGCGCAATGGATTGCACCCCATCACCGTTAAGAAGGTTGTGCAGGAAAATTGCATGGTCTCTTGTGAGCAACAAGTGACAAACTTTGCCCATCTTGTCTAGTGCTGGCAAGAACCTCCTTTCCAAAAGGCCAACACCACTCTCCGTGAGAAATGCCTTGAATTTCATCTCTCTCCCTATTCTAGTTACTTTTTAGTCGGTTCTTAAGATCAAAATTGCAGCTATTGACATAGTGAGGCAAAGATCACAGCATCTGAACCACAATAAGACACATACAAGAGTGAGAAGATTATCAATGTCAGCATAATTTGCTGAAAGGCAAATCGCAAACTCTAGCAATCTATTGTGATTTTGGAATGAGGTACGAATTAAGATTCATACTTTATTATGATTTATGTGTTAATTATTTTATAAAAATTTAGTGATCTTGACTTTCGAGAAATCATCCTACCCTAATTTACTAATATTGGTATCAAAGCCATCTTTTATTCTTTAATTTGATTAAAATATTAGCTTGTTATTGATTATAATTTTGGAATTGACTTGCAAAAGTTTGCAACATAATATGGCAAAAAATTTTGTAACGAGTTACATGAAAGAAGCATGGATACTATTAAACAATGTTACTGTATTTTCCATCTACAAATAAAAGGGGTCGCATACATGTTCGTATCATATGCATAATGAATGAGTGTTGGATAGCCAACAATGTGATAAAATGCATATCATTGCTTTGTGTAAAATCTTCAGGTTCACAAAAAGAAAAGGAAACCTCTGTTTTTAGAATTCATACTTCTATAGATCTATAGGAAATGAGAGTTTTGTTTAAGCAGAAAAGACATACCATCTGAAAAAGAAAACCACTTATCTTTGTATAGTTACAATATGAACTTGGCAAATGAAATGTGATATTATGTAATTTCTAATACTTAGATTCTTACAAAGTAGGTTTGAGTTTAACGATCTAAGATTATGGTTATTGTAAATATGCTTTTAGAGGTTTTTCTTAAAACACTTCCAAATTAAGTGTTAGAATATTTTTTGACATTTAGCATTTAACTGTTAAATTAGTAAACATTTGAGAAAGTAAATGTAATATTTTAATAAAAGAAAATAAGTAAGTAAAAATTATCTTTTTTTCCAAATAGTGATTGTTTTTATTATGATTTATAAATGTGTGATATTGCTTCATTTAACTTATGTAATGAGTTGAAAGAGATTTAGGACATGTTTTTATATATATCAAAATGCACTTATGCTTATAAGAATAGAACAAAAAGAGTCAAGTGGGTTTGGTTTGGTATTAGATTTTGTAGTCTTGATGCTATCTTGAATCCACCAACATTAATCAATCCGATTCCATGAAATTAACATAGGAAAAGCACCAAGAAGCAAAGATTAGTATGGAAAGTAAATAAGTCTAAATTGTCATTGTTTATATATTGTTTTAGGAAGAGTAGGATTACTATATCAGATAGCTCTAGCTCTAATGGGGTATTTCGCAAAACAATTAATGTGCACGCATGTTCTATTGTTCAATTCCTCGGTCGGATCATAACCACAAATCCACAATCCTCTCCCAGCAATCATACTTGTTCAATTGTTCATGAATATGAATAATACGACAAAACCAAATTTGAGCAGAGAGAGAGTACCGTAATACGTTATACGCTGCCTGGTGCACTACGACGGGGGGCAGGAGTGGCCGTTGTGGCTGGTGATTGGTGGCGCGGTGGTGATAGAAATAAAGACGAGGCAGTGATGTGATTGATTGAATCTGAGAGATGTGAGTGTTAAGACGTGCGTTAGAGAGACTTGTATCGCATGATAAAAAATTCACAGAGAGAAGTATAGATGTAATCAATGAGCTGTAGGAGATCAATAATACATTAAAGAATTAAAGAGATCACTTACTGTTAAGGACATTGATTTGTAATTAGATCATCTTTATTGTAGTTGTCGAGTGTTACATAGCAATGTATATATTAGAAAAAATACATTTACTATATTAATATATGGATTAATATTAAATAGTATTTTGTACAAATATTTTTGGAATTAATGTATTAGTATTATCTTATTTGAAAAGTGCTACAAAGTTCCTTTTTCTCCTTTCAATTTATTTTTATATGCTTTTTTAGTTAGGAATGATAAATAATATAAAAAACTTGTAAGAAATTGTAAAAATTTTTGGAAAAAAAAGTTAATGTTGAAATCAGTTAAATTCCATCACAATATATATAATGCTGAAACATGTAATACGATGAAAGTTAAAGATAATTTGTATTAAGTGATTTTGTGTACATAGGAACAAGGGTTTATATACAAAATTCCTAGGACTATTTAAGAAGTAATCTAGCTATTAAATCTATGAAATCTCTCAATTATAGGAGAGATTATAGGTGTAATTATAACAATATCAATGCTAATAATCTCTGGTCAAAACTCCCCCTCAAGTTGGTGCATAGATATCGCACATGCCCAACTTGCAAACAAGGTTATGAAACTATTTTTTGTAGAGTCCTTTGGTGAAGACGTCTGCCAGTTGTTCATTTGACCCCACATGGAATAATTGTAGAGAGCCATTCACAAGTTTCTCCTTCACGAAATGTCGGTCAATTCTATGTGTTTTGTTATATCATACTGAATAGGATTGTGAGCTATACTAATGGCAGCTTTGTTATCACAGTAGAGAGATGAACTTCCTTCATCCGTCAGTTGTAATTCATTCATCAGCTTCTTTACCCACAATAGTTCACACACACCTTAAGCCACAGCTCTATATTCTGCTTTCGCACTGGATCTAGCAACTACATTCTGTTTCTTACTTCTCCAGGTGACTAGATTTGCTCCTATGAGCGTATAATAACCAGTGGTTGAGCTCCAATCATCTGGAGGTCTAGCCCAATCAGCATCTGTAAATGCTTCTATCTGAAGATGACCATTGTTAGTGAACATAAGGACTTTTCCTGGAGCAAACTTTAGATAGCACAAAATGCGAAATACAGCTTGTAAGTGTGGTTCTCGTGGATCATGCATGTACTGACTTACCAAACTAGCTACTAAAGCTATGTCTGGCCTAGTGTGAGAAAGATGAGTCTCCCAACTAACCTCTGATATCTTCTCATGTCCACTGATGTACCTGTTCCTGATTGCAGTTTGTGGTTGCTCTCGATAGGAGATTCAACTGGTCTACAACCCATCATACTGGTTTCTTATAATAAGTCTAGGAAATATTTTCTCTAGGAGATAAAGATTCCTCATCTTGATGTAGCGACTTCAACTCCCAAGAAATATTGCAATTTTCCTGGGTCCTTAATTTCAAATTCTTGAGCAAGTAGTTTCTTCATCCTAGCCATCTCTTCTGTATCACTTCCAGTTACAATAATGTCATCAACATAGACAATAAGAAGCGCGATCTTACCTTGGGAGTGTTTGATAAATAGGGTATGATCCGTATTACTCTGTTGATAACCAAAGGAGATCATAGCCCGATTGCACTTTTCAAACCATGCTCGTGGTGATTGTTTCAACCAATACAAGTCCTTTTTCAACTTACAAACCTTCCCTTGTGTCTTCTCTTCTTCAAACCCTGGAGGAATCTCCATAAACACCTCCTCCCCCAGATCCCCATGAAGAAATGCATTTTTAACTTTGAACTGCTGTAAGTCCCAATCCAAGTTAGCTGCACACGAGAGTAAAACTCTGATTGTATTCATCTTAGCAACAGGAGCAAAGGTTTCTTGATAGTCCACTCCATATGTTTGAGTAAAGCTTTAGCCACCAATTTCACCTTGTATCCATTGAGAGCAATGGATCCATCTGACTTATGCTTCACTGTGAATACCCATTTGCAGCCAACCATCCATGTTCCTTCTGGAGCAGTGACAAGTTCCTAAGTCTCATTTTTTGCTAGGGCCTTCATTTCTTCAATCATAGCTTCTTTCCATTGGACAATTTTCATTGCTTCTCTCCAATCATATGGAATAGACACAGAAGAAACAGACAAGACAAAGGCTCTATAGGCAGGAGATAGTGAGTCATATGTAACAAAGTTAGAAATTGGGTGCTTGGTGCAACTTATAACACCTTTTCGAGAACAATCGGCTTATCTAAATCATCAGATAAATCATATTCTATCTCACCAGTGTTTTCGAAGGAAGAGGGTGGCATTGGCATAGACTGCATGATGGCTTTTTCTTTCTTATCTTGCCTTGAGTATGTCTTTAAGTCTAGTCTATCTAAGTGCCAACTTCGATCCTCTTGAACCAAACTAGTTGTCTCCCCTGAATTGTTCTTCCTCCTTGGATCACATTATCTATAGAGTCAAGCAACACTTCGTCTTCAATCTCATTCTCCCCTTGAAGAGGAGTTGGGGATGCGGTGAAATAGGACACACACACCAGAAAAGTGACATCCATACTTACAATGTATTTCTTAGATGGGGGGTGATAACACTTGTATCCTTTTTGTGTGGGAGAATATCCAACAAACACACATCTCAAAGCTCTTGGCTCCAACTTGCCAACATTCCGAGCATGAACAAAGCAAATACACCCAAAGACTCTTGGAGGTACAGTATAAGAGTTTGTACCTTGTAATATTTCAACAGGGCTTTTAAAATCTAAAATTCGAAGTGGCATTCTGTTGAAAAGATAGGCGGCTGAAAGGACTGCATCACCCCAATATCCCTTTGGAAGATTCATTGTGAACATGAGTGATCGCGTAACCTCCAGAATGTGTCTGTTCTTGTTTTCCGCAGCTCCGTTCTGTTCATTAGTATAGGCACAACTAGTTTGATGTCTATTCCATTAGAATCTAGATAAGCATGAAATTTGCCATCCATATACTCCATTCTATTATTTGACCGTAAGATCTTAACTCTAGCATCATGTTGAGTACAAATCATTTTGTGAAAAAATCGGAAGCATGAAAAAACTTCATTCTTGGTTTTCATCAAATAAACCCACGTCAATCGAGTGCAACAATTAATAAAGGTCACAAGCCATCTATGGCCAGAAAGAGAGGGAGTTTGAGTAGGACCCCAAACATCGAAGTGAATGGTCATAAAAGGAACATAACTCTTATTATTTGATAAATGATAAGAACTTCTAGTATGTTTAGCAAGTTCACATGTTTCACAAAACAAAGAATTAAAAGAAGTTCTTTTAAACAAGTTTGGATGAAGTTTTGCTAGAACAAAAAACGAGGGATATCCTAACTGCTTATGCAACTGTAGAATTTCCTTATTAATCACATTATTTCCAAAAGACGCTTGATGTGCAACTATCAGGCGCCCTTCTTCCAAGACATATAAGTCATCCTGCAGTCTACCTGTTCCAATCCTCTGCCCTATGTGAAGGTCTTGAAGAACACAATAGTCAGGAAAAAATTCAACTTTGCAATTAAGGTCCTTAGTGATAGAACTAACAGAGAGAAGATTAATAGGAAAATAGGGTACGGGAAGTACTGAGGATAGGGTAATATTGGGAGTACAGTTAACAGAACCTGTACCAGATACGGAAGTAAAAGACCCATCT
>JAOSBL010000211.1:34028089-34043269 GCA_027568915.1 Erythroxylum roraimae
TCATGGATTGGAGGATTTGCACATAACATAGGTCACTGTACAGTTGTTGACGCAAAAATATGGGAGGGGGGGGGGGGGGCTTTACAGGGTTGCAACTTGCATGGGACCTCGGATATCGACGAGTGGAATTAGAGGTAGACTCGATGATAATTATCAATATCTTATCCTCCTCAAAAGCTTAGAAAGATCCATTTAATTCCCTGATAATAAGGATCTGACGCTTAATAGCTAGAGATTGGCTAGTGAAAACGAGACATGTTTACCACCAGACTAATAGGGTTGCGGATTGGCTAGCCATCTACGCCAGTTCACTTGAACTTGGCATTCATCTATTTCAACACCCGCCTGTGGCTTGTTTATCCATCCTATAGAGGATATATCGGGAGTTTCATTTCCTCGACTAGTAACGTAAGGCCTGTATCTCTCCTTTTCTGATTTTTTTTAAAAAGAAAAAATTAAGTTGGATATAATTATAAAGCTTAAGAATTTGTAAGGATCAAAAATTAGATATTTGATTTTATTAAGATTAAATTTAAATTACAATTAGTGATATTTTAATTATAATTTAAAGTTTAATTTTAGTTAAGATTTTGAAAGAAACCAATAGTCATTTTCTATAAGAGGAAAAAAACATTAGGGGTTCTATCACTCTTGTTAGTCCCTCCAAAAACATTTGAGCTCTCTTTGCTTGTTTTGTGAATATCATTAAAGGCTAAATAATTGAACTATTTGTGTTTAACAACTTCATAATAAAAGAAAAAGTGTTGTATGATACACAAATCAACTTTGACTTTAAACTTTTTATTTTCTGATTCTTATTTCAAATTATTCTATTAAAGCAATCTTTTATAAAATTGTAAGAACTTTCCTATTACACCATTGATTTATTCTCAATTAATTTTCCAACATAATCTAGCTATTTAAAGCTAGATGATGATTACCAAAATAAAGTTACATAATTGAGTACACTATTATATCCTATTAATTTTATATTCAAATTCAATGTTAAATACATGTTTTATGTGAAATCACTTCCAAAATAGGTTAATTATATTAGAAAATGAAAAAAGATATATTGCAGTCATCATTGGCCTTTGTAAACTAGAGTAACCATCTATCCATAAAGACCAAGAAGGATATACAAGAGTTAATGAAGCTATATTGATCATCATATATACCTATGAAGGCCACCAAATTGATGGGCATCTGTTTGCTCTCTTAAAAGATATGAGGGTATAACAATTAGTAATAGAGAAATGCAAGCATAATTAAAGAGTTAATCATGATGCATTTTTATTTTAAGGTCTTGTTTGGGAAGAAAATAAACTAAGTCTTAAGGGAGGCTATACGTAAAGAATAAAACGACTAAACATGAATTGCTTGTATTTGGAGAGAAAATAGACTAAGCTTTAAGTAAAGCAACATATAATTAATCATCAATCAATTACATTTGAGGAACAAATTTATTATATGTCTTCTATTGTATTAAATAATACATACTTGGTCTTTCTTACTTGTGAGATAACTTTTTTCTACTCTCTTAACAATATGAATTTTGATAAGCATTATAAAAGAATATAATGAATTTATTATATTAATTTATATTATATTTTTAAACAAGTGTTTTCTCTCTCTTTAGAAAATTGTCTTTTTAGTAGACTTTGGCCTTTTTTGGTCAAATGTCTAAAACACACCCTAATTATTTTAAAAAAATTCTAAGAAATTCTTTTGGTTATCTATGACATCATTTTGCAACTTAATTTTTATGTTAGTATTTAGTAACTAAAATGTTAGCTTAATATATGGCGTCACAGTATGGACCCATCATATGTTAACATGGATACAAATGCAATTGCTTTATACATTGATCAAATGTGAGATTTCTACATTAATGTTTATAGAATGTATAAGTAAGTTCCTAAGGAAAAGGATCAATTTGTATCCTAACATTTGTATCAAATTTTAATTCAAACCCAAACATTTTAAAGCATTAAAAAAGAACCTTAATGTTTAGAAGATGTTTAATGTAAATCCTAAATTGACAGAACCCTAATTCTCTATTAGAATTCTTTCAATTAAAACCCATGAGGAATTTTTTTAATAGTCTTTATAAAGCCCTCATACTAGCTGGACATCCCACTTGATATAGGAGATCCACAAATTCAGTCCTCCCTTCTTACCTTTTTCACTCGCTTTTGAATATTAGAAAAATTAGGGATTCAATCTTTAAATCCCTTTTTATAATCAGTTTATCTCATTTAATTTTATAGTTCTTGAATAGATGGATTTGACATTTATTCATCATACGGCTCTTTGTGCTACAAGACATGAATCCTTGTATGTAGTAAATTAAATATATTCATATGACAGATTACAAAAGCTAAATAGTTAGTATGCATTAAGATTATTTATTTAGTTTGATTTTTTAGGTCAACTAAAAATAATTTTACTGTTGCATCTCTATGCCTAATAAAAGTTACAAAAATTTCAAAGGGACTTAAAGATCATCATAAAAGAGTGAATAAGGAGATTTGATGCATACAAAAAGATTTGGAGATTTAGGGATTGAATATATAGTTTTTCAATATTTAAATGCATGTAGGGAGAAAAAGGAGGAGGGACTGAGTTTGTGGGCCTCTCATACCAAGTAGGATATCTAGCTGATAAGAAGGACTCATAAAATATTAAAAAGTGCCACATAAGTTTAAATTATTAGAAGTGTAACATATAATTAGGGTTTCTTCGATTTAAGGTTCATATTAAAGTTTTTTTTTTCTAAACAATAAGTTTCTTTTCAATTATTTAAAACATTTACATTTAAATTAAAATTAAAATTTAGGATAACCAACCCTAAGATGCTCAAAATTTTAATATTTTTTCAATTTAGAGCCCAAACATTAAAATTTTCAATTGAATGACCAATCTTTTAAAAGCTTAACAATTCAGTTCAAAACATTAGTTTTTATTGATGTGGCTAATAGATGGACATCTACGTGACATTTAGTAGACACGTGACATCATCAAATTAACCTTTTGAAGTAAATTGTTAAACTTTTACAAGGTAAGTCACTCGATTAAAAATTTGGGCACTAAATTGAAAAAATCTTTAAAGGTTTGACACTTTTGAATATGTTATCCTATTAAATTTTGATGCAAACATTGATGTTTAAATCAAAACTTTTGCCTAAGCTCCTATCATTATCTCTAATACTACTTTTGCACCTCATTCATGTTGAAAATTGCTTTGTCATATTTTTAGTACAGTTTCTTTAGGCCTAAATGATGTTTTAGGCATTGCCTGACATAGTTTATGTAGTGATTTAAAACCTTTTGGGACTACTATGTGGATGATTTTGTCCTTCTCTAAGAATCCTTTTTATTATATGGTTGCATTCACCTTATCTTGTTAACTTATAATTGGTTTACGACAATCTCTTAGCAAGTGATAGGAGTAAGATTGGAATCTTCTAAGATCTCTTTGAGTATCTAGTTCGTTACCTTTAAAAGGTTGGAGAGATTTCAATAAAATTTTAAATTGAAAGGAAAATTTGGGGGTTATAAAAGAGATAACATAAACATGAACAATTTTCATAATGTATTAGATTTCTATTGCTTAATTTATTTTATATATTTTACATATCCTTATACTTGGTCGAATAAGTGTTGTAGATACGTGGATTAGATTGTAACATGTCTTGACTGCATTTTGGTCTCATCTAATTTTTTTCACTTAGGTCTTTATACGTTTGTTTCTCACCTTATATCAACAATTAGTGACCACATCCATATTTGCTTGCATTGTAATGATAATCTCGCTATAAGCTTCACTCCTCAAACTTGTCATTTTCAGAAAATGTGGCTTCAACACGTACCATTTTATATGTATTTAGAAAACTTGAGAAACCAAAAATCAAGTTCTCCTCATCTCTCTAATTTATGGCACAAGTTAATAAAAATAAGTGGAGAGGTTATATTACGAAATAAATCTAATATTGGGCTTAACGTTTAAAGGATGATAAACGAGATTAAATATTACATCTATAAGGCTCAATCTTTCTCTTATTAAGAAAACCAAACTAGGGAGGAATTTCTATTGTTGAATTAGAACTCTTAAGTTCGTATGATAGGGAGGAAATCATGTTGAGGCATAGGTATAAAGTCATTTGACTAAAATTTGATGTCAAAATCAATATTTTTTTAACATATAAGCATGCTTCAGGCTCTAACTTAGTACTATTTAAAAACATCAAGATTCCTATAATATTCTTTATTAAGATATGCTAGATCAAATACTATCTTAACCCATAGTTTTGACTATAGTGAAACATATTACTATTAATGAATTTACTTTTAGTGATATTAGTAGTTTTATATGAAAAATCAAGCAATATGTAAAAGATCAATATGTAAAGGCGCCAATTGTATCAATTGAACAATCAAAAGATGAACAAAATAAGTAAAATGGAGCACATATGTAATTGAAAAGAGTTTCAAGGCAATTCAAGTCAATTGGACAAAGAATAAGAAAAGTTGGAGCCTTTCCATATGTAACAAATTACCTTTTGTTTAAACCTTACTTTGGTTATATCAACGGTCTAGGATCTTAATATTTCATGAACATATCTTGTTATTTACAACATGAACAAATCTTTCCATAATCAAGAAGAAATTTGATTTAAGCTTAAATAAAATTCTCTTGACACATGAAAAATACTTTTGGGAAACTTCGAAATAGTTTTGAATCAAGTTTTTAGTAAATGAGTGTATTTTAATCTTTATGAGCGCTCAAGAAGTTCAAAAGGTTGTTTTTATGAGGTTTGCTCAACCTATATTGAAGTTAGTTATATTGATCTACATATAGAAGAAAAGATATTTTATATACCATAATTTTTAAAAAAACAATAGGTAACAAAAAGGTTGACTGGTGTCATATATTAAATGAACAATATCACACGTTCTTTTGTCATTATTTTAGTAATTGTAATAATTAATTTGTGTTTTTAATAGGTATACTTAGTTGTTTTAAGTACAAACACTATATATAAGTTGTGGAAAGGATCTTTGAAGCTAGAGAGAGTCTTGGGAAACTTTTGAGAAAATTTCACTTCATTCATATGTATGTGAGCATGATATGAGCTTTTAGTATTCTTAAGTTGTATTTGAGTGATTAAAAGAGAAATTTATTTGTTTAAGATTTCTCTTCACTCGTGGTAAAGAAAATATGTAATGGATTCCTCTTTACTTCAGGAAAACAAGATCTTATATAAATGGTTCCTCTTCACCTATTAGAGGAAGAGAAATAATAAACTCTTAAGTGGATTGGAGAGTGGGAGTAAGTTTAGGGTTGTTTATCAAACTATTATAAATTATTTTTGTCTCTCTTTTTTCACTCTTTTTTATTATTATTATGATCATTTTATGATTATCATTAATTAAATTATTGTAACCATTCAATAGAGTAAGCATTTAATCCATTAGAATTTTAAATAGGCTAAAAAGTAAATGCATAAAGTGCACTCCCCTTTTATCTACCATCTAGGAACCATAAGATAAGAGTAGAACTATATCTACTATTTTTTATTACTTCTCATATGTTTATTCTTCAATTGTGTAGTAGAACGTTACTATGTTTATAAATATTCTCTAAAAAGAGGTCTCTTCTTATAAGAGTAACTTTTTTCTACCTTTTTTTAAAGGATTAAGTTTAGACTCCCTTTTTTCATATGCATCTAGATAAGCCTTTAATTTGGATAGGTTCTCTCCTTTATTTCTCGAGAAACTTTTAGATCTTATTGGTGATTACTTATGTAAAGAAGGATTAGCAAGGTCAATCTCTCTCTCTCTCTTATGAATCATAGCTTTTTTAATATTTGATTTCAAAATATCAGTCACTATACAAAATGCTCAATCACTAATTTATCCTATTTTCTATGTAACATTTCTTATAAAGAGGTTTATAAAAAAATTACAAATCAATTAAATTCATCTTTAGATAAGTTGATTTCCAAAACTAGAGTGGCATCATTTTTGGATAACTAATCCTATATAATATTTTTGTAGCCTTTGAATTTATGTATTATCTTAAAAAGGCTAAAAAAGGAAATATGGTTCATAAACTTGACATCTTAAAGGCACAATTGAATGGACTTTCCCTTTACTTATGTTGGAACAATTGGGTTGAAGTATTGTTTTATAGGTCTTATTAAGAGATGCAACTTTGGGTAGTTTATTTATCCTTTTCAACCAGTCTTTAAATCTTCTAGTAATTTAAGATAATGAGATCTTGTTCTTTATATTTATTTATCTTATATATGGAAGCACTAATTTTAGTTTATTTTTCCCCTTTATTTTCCATCCCTTCTTTATTTTTCTAAGGCAATAGAGCCTAATTATGTTTCCTTAAAGGATACATTTTAACTTTTGGATAAAGCATCAATTTGCTATGATCTTTGATTAACTTTGGTCTACGTTTAAATTTAAGTAAATATGGCAACTTCATGAACATTTTGGATATTCATTCCTCCTCTACCCATAGAAAGTAGTTTGGCATTTTGACATTAATAGGCAAGTTAAAATTTCATTTTTAGTAATATTTGAGGAATTTTCAAGCAGAAACTTAAGGATGGCATGATTTAACTGATTCCCTCCCTATGCCTATTTCTGAACTTAGGGATAATTTGGTCATTTTGGAGGAGTGGTGCAAATAAAATATATGTAAAAAAAGTTGACAAGTACCTTAATAACGATAAATAATAAAATGAACTATTTATAAGGAAATTAAATTAAATTCCACAAAGACTAGTAAACTACTAGTTTAGATTTATATACTTTATATAAATGTTCGTATCAAGGAGTGAATCAATTTAAAGAAAACTAATATTAAAAAAAGCAAAGAGAAGAAAACAAGTTAAGAATAAGTATGTAAAGAGCTTAATTTGTGAGAATTAGCTTAGCTGGGACCTTATGTTTCCTATCAACAACATCATTTAACCTCTTTTTGGTTGGGTTTAGACTAGTAGAGTTTTTGTCAATAGAACTTTTTTCTATAGATCTTTTATGAGAAGAAATTTTCTAAAAAATCAGTTAACTATTTGGTTGTCATTTAAAACAGAGCTTTTTTGAAAAAACTTCATACAGTAGACTGTTTGGCAACATAAAAATAAAAAATACTTTTAATTTTAACTATATTTTATTTTGTAATAAAATTATTTATGCATATAAATATTATTTAAAGTATATTAAACAATATGCAAAGCATAATATATTAGTTATTATATAATTTTAAACCATATGAAACGTAAATGAAAATATATCTAACCAATAGATTATAACATAAGTAAACTAATATCGAAAATAAATATTAAAATATACAAAAAAGTCAAATAATATTAATAAATCCCAAAATAAATATCTAAGTTGAGTAAATAGTTAAATAAATAATAAACGGGAAGATGAGTTTGTGGGTATTGTGGGAATTATGTGTAAAATATAAGGACAAAAGGGACTAAAAATAGGCTCCTTAATTTATCTGAAAAATCTACCTGAAAAAGTACTTTTTTGAGAAACTCCAAATTTGAGCTTCTTAAAAAGCTGTATTTTGGCTGCCAAAAAAGTCATATCTATTAAAGAAGTGTTTTTTTTAATTATACAGTCAAACACCTATTTTTCTTAAAAAAAAAGGCTTTTGTGGTGGAGAAAAGTACTTATTAACATCCCAAAAGCTCATCCAAACAGACACTTAGATTAATTAATCCTAATCTTATATACCAATTTGTCTGATAATAGAGTTTTAGAATGTTATTTTTCTATGATCAATTTGAATAACCTTTTGATTAAATAAAATGACTCTTAATGGTATTTTAGTGAATTTAATTAATTATTTAAGATGAGAAACCAACTCCGAAACCTAAAATATAATGTTCATACACACTTAGATTAATGCGAGAATAAGATCAATATTATATTTATCTAATTTGTTCAAAGTTATACAAGGAAGCATCGAACATAAATGACATGATATTCTCTCATCTAAATTATGAAAAAAAAATCAATAACTAACCGACTAAATCGATTACGAAAATTAGGATTTCGCATGCATGTCACCATAAGCAAACAACAAAAAAAATATAGCTTAAATTAACTACAAAATCACATCATAAAGGATTCTCCTATTCCTAACTAACAAGATGTTCAATCACATATGATATTTCAACTCAACACTCATATTACTAATATTGAGCATCAAAATAGTGATAATTAAATAAATATAAATTATAGTTATCATTTTAATATAGTAAAACAATTTGTTAAATAAGCTTCGAATATTTGAGTTTGCGACATTAGTTCTCTTCTTTGATTATATATAAAATAATTTAAAAAATTCCTTATAAAGATGTTTCTAAAATTTGAATTTTAGGTAATTAAAAATTATAGAATTATCTTAAACCATGTAGACAAC
The DNA here is from genome assembly GCA_027568915.1 of Erythroxylum roraimae. Classification (NCBI taxonomy): domain Eukaryota; kingdom Viridiplantae; phylum Streptophyta; class Magnoliopsida; order Malpighiales; family Erythroxylaceae; genus Erythroxylum; species Erythroxylum roraimae. The sequence goes on from JAOSBL010000211.1 coordinate 34,036,548, forward strand.
AATTTAGAGATGGGATCCTATGTCTAATATTATGGTGTCTTATTCTGTCTCATGAATCTCAGTCATTCATTTATGCGGGTCCCGTGTTTATTTATGCGAGACCCACGTGAGACCCACATAAATAAATAACTAAAATTTATGAGATAGAATAAGACACCATAATATTATACAGAGTATTCGGACTCAACATTTTAATGCCCTATCTTCCATGTCCCACCACGGGATGTTTAATACTCTAACATAATAAGAAGTCAACTTTATAGGAGTTTCTAGCACTCCATTGGCCCATAAATTTACACATAATCCCCTGAATTTGCTCTTATGAGGTAGGGCCCAGGGAAGGCTAACTGTAGTACTGCTTTAGCCACTCTCCAGATCACGACCACCAGGATCTTGAAACGTGTCGCGTCCAGCTAGGCATGATGGCGACTCTGCCGCACCTGAACCTTCACTCCTCTTCTATCCCATTGGATAGGGCCCCGCGGTCTCAAATGTTCCTTCGACGTCCCCGATCTCATCCGTACGATGTAACGACTTCTCTATGCGCACTTTTATTTCCGAAAAGATCGCAATGGCCGAATGTGTGGGCCGTAATGCACCGTCTCACAGGATAATGACCCACACACCCACATGGAGGGGCGCCGGCTAAGCTAGAATTGCCTCTAAACTTCGCTGCAAGAAAACGAAATGACACAAACTACCCTTCAAAAACTTTCAGATTTCAATTTTAGCCCCTCAAGTGTCATGCTCCGTTTCAGGCTGGTCTTCTTCCTGTTCTCTTCAAGAACCTTCAATTGGAAATTTCGGTTTTAGGGCATTTCCGCAAATGTGAACTATGTTTGATTCCAGTCTATTTAATTTAGAGAGTATCAACAATAGAATTTGAAAAGGTCCAATAATACGCAGTCTTACTTCTAACTAATAGAAATGATATAAATATATATTGATTTACAGTCTTACTTCCGTGACAAATCTGTAAAGATTGCATATAATTGATGATCTTCATTGACTCTTACAAAAGCTGTCAGGAATCTCACATCGGACAATTATGAGAGCATTCAACAATTTATAATAGTTTGCAAACCTCCCCCTCTTAAGTTAGCTTTTAGGGGAATCCCACATCGGACAACAATGAGAGCATTCAACAATTTATAATAGTGCACAAACCTCCCCCTCTTAAGCTAGCTTTTGGAGGTGAGTTAGGTTTTTCTAACATAGTATCAGAGCCAGTTTGTCTTAATAGTTTGGGGGATGCTCGGTTATGTCCCTTTGCTTAATATGTCCATCCATTAGATGTCCAGTCCTGCTCTGGACTGAGGGGGGTGTGTCAGGAATTTCACATTAAATAACTATGAGAGCATTCAACAATTTATAATAATATGCAAACCTCCCCCTCTTAAGTTAACTTTTAGGAATAAATTAGTCCTTTCTACCAACCTTATGTTCTGGATTTGCTCCGAGAACAATAAGATACATTACTGCAACCCAAGGATTAGGGAAGTGTGGCAGGAAGAGAAGCATGTATGAATGATTGTGGGGCTTGAACATCTGAAAAAGTCAATTCTTTTTTTCGTTAAAATCAAAGTTAGGTAAGGTCGCATTGATCAATTGTGAAAAGGTGACTCATAACTGCTAGCGATAATGAAAGCTTAATACGTATTTAAAACAACAGTTTCACATCTTTTAAAACAATAAATACACTGATATTAACAAAATATTCTACCTCTCTATGAATCGAAAATATGTTTCCATGCTTAAGGCATATATGTGAAAACATGTAATTAAAGGTACAGATGGTCTGATCTCTGATCCCCTGCTCCATTCTCGAAAGTAGGTAATTGAAATTTTGTGAAGAAGATGGTACACATCGATATCAGGAGCCCTACAGGGAAGAATTATTAGGTGGTAGCGTCACATGGCATTATTGAGTATACTAGTGTTGCCCTCGTTTCCGGTAAAAGGATTAATACAGATAGCAGTCCAGAATCTGCTAGGAAAAAAGGAAAAAGGAAAAAGGGTTAATACTTAAGTTACCTTCTAAACCTTGTATATGTTGGTCTCAAGAGGCAATTCAGAGGCTTAAACATACGAATTGACAGACACTGTGAACAAGGCAACCGGGGACCAGGACTTGGTGGCTAATGTTACGCATGCTAAACTTTTCCTCTTAGGTGCAGAGGGAACCACCTATATATAGGCAAAGTTGTGTTCCATACGTAACACTGAAAACTGCCATCTTATTTACCAAAACAAATTACTGCAGACATCTCACGAAAAGACCTATTTATGTGCTCCATCGGTGGCTTTAACTATGAATTTGGCTTAATTACATGCAAATCTTATTATACATATCAGAAAGTGCCTATTTGTTAAGTATGGTATCCAAAACTTTGGTGTACACGTTAATTCTGTATCCAAAGTAGCTTCTGAATGATTCAGTATTTCGAACTTGTTTACTTTCTTTTGCAGGAAACTAATAACTGGCCATCACTGTCATATCTTACTTTGAAGTCATGTGTAAAAGTGTAAGTGTAATGTTCGTTTTTCAGGATATCTTTGAATCTTACCGACCAAAATTGAGCAAACCCTTTGATCACACTTGGTAAAACCTCCTCACGTAGACACCTATTCTTTTATATGTCATTATCTGTATACTATATTCTCTCTTCCTCATGATCTCTATATATGCACTCACTGACCCCTCAACGCCTTAACATTGCAACCAGGTAGCTAGCTTCATTGCATTCAGTTTATACTTCTACTCCCCAAAGCCAAGTCTTTCAAAAGCCCAGAGAGGGAGATAGGGAGAGGAGAGGCAGATATAATATAGTTGCATGGAGATTGCTTCTCTTTTAATATACATGTGCCTCTTTCTCTCAAGTCTTCTCTCTTATCCTTTCATAATGAATAAGAAGAAGGTGGCTAGAAGAAAAGCTAAGCTTCCTCCAGGTTCGATGGGATGGCCTTGTATTGGTGAAACACACCAACTCTATTCTAAAGACCCCAGTGTCTTCTTTGCCACCAAGCAGAAAAGGTTTGGAAACTCTTTGCACCCAGTTCAACGTTAGCTAATGTCTTTTTATGTTCTGGATCCTTAACTATAGTGTGCCTTCCTTGTTCAGATACGGAGAGATTTTCAAAACCCACATGCTCGGCTGCGAATGTGTGATGTTGACTAGCCCTGAGGCTGCGAGGTTTGTGTTGGTAACTCATGCTCACTTGTTCAAGCCCACATATCCCAAAAGCAAAGAGAGACTGATTGGGCCTTCTGCACTATTCTTTCACCAAGGACAATACCACAGTGACCTCAGGAAGTTGGTACAGAGTTCACTATCCCCTGATACAATTGGGAAGCTAATTCCTGATATCGAATCCACAGCCATTTCCACCCTGGAATCATTGTGCAATGGCCATACTGTTAACACTTTTCGTGAGATGAAGCAGGTTCGTACAGTTAGTTCTCTTGAAAGTAGAAGCTTTTAGTAATCATCGGTTAATACTATTGATGTTGTTCATTACATGTTTTAATCTTCTTCCAGTTCCTGAGGGCTAATTATTGATTTCCTGTAATCTTCTACAGTACTCTTTCGATGCTGGTATTCTTTCTATCTTCGGTAACTTGGATGACACCAACAGAGAGAGGCTGAGTGAGAACTACCGTACAGTAGACAAGGGTTATAATTCTTTCCCGACCAACATTCCAGGAACAGCTTATTACAAAGCTCTCATGGTAAGAACTAAGCAGAAGCACCTTGTCTCCACCATCTAACTACATATTAAGGTCAGTCTTTTTCTAATGAAAAGCAATTTAATGTGAAAGGCTAGGAAGAAGCTGAACCAAATCCTGAGTGAGATCATCTCTGAAAGGAAGGAGAAGCGACTAATAGAAGGGGACCTCCTGGGACAGCTTTTGAACTTCAAAAATGATAAGGGACTTGTTTTAAACGAAGCTCAAATCGCTGATAACATTATAGGTGTACTTTTTGCGGCTCAGGACACGACAGCTAGTGTTCTAACGTGGATTCTGAAGTACCTTCTTGACAACCCGAAACTCCTAAAAGCTGTGAAGGTGACAAACTTGGAAGAACAAGTTAATAAGATGAGTTTAATTAATGCTTAAGATGGCCTAGTTCATTAATCATGGCGGTTAATAAAATTACAGGCGGAGCAAAAGGCTATTTATGATTCAAATGGTGGAGGGAGGAAGCCCCTGACTTGGGCACAGACAAGAAACATGCGACTTACTCATAGGGTGTGGACCTTATAGATACATAGAACAGATAATACTTTCTTAATAACAATTAATTAGAATGAGTTAAACTGAAATACAAAGTTGTGAACTTGTAGGTTATATTGGAAAGTTTAAGGATGTCAAGCATCATATCTTTCACCTTCAGGGAAGCAGTAATGGATGTCGAATACAAAGGTTAGGACCTGCAATAAACTGGAAAACTCTGGTTCACGAGATTTTAAGTACAGCACTCTAAACATTATGCCGGAATTTTGTTGTTTGTGTACATAGGGTACCTGATACCCAAGGGTTGGAAGGTCATGCCACTGTTCAGGAACATTCATCACAACCCAGAGCTCTTTTCAGAACCGAACCTTTTCGACCCATCTAGGTTTGAGGTCTGTGGAAAATCAAGACAAAGGCATTGTTTAATCCTTAGTTAAAGTATTTCTTTGTTTGAGAATAAGCTTCTAACCCTTCCTTTAATCTAAAATATTTCCTTTTGATGGACATTGCAGGTTGCTCCAAAACCCAACACCTTCCTGCCATTTGGAAATGGAGTACATGCTTGCCCTGGCAATGAACTTGCCAAGCTAGAGATGCTCATTCTAATCCACCATCTAGTAACGAAATTCAGGTAATATAATTACTAGAAACTAAAGTTTTACTTCAATATAGAAAATCTTGTGGTATTTAAGTCCAGAATGGTTACTGAAAAGGACCCTTCTGACAATTTTCTCGCTTGTAGGTGGGAGGTGGTAGGATCGCAAGTTGGGATTCAGTATGCCCCATTTCCTGTACCCCAACAAGGCCTCCTAGCTAGATACTGGAAAGAATCTCCGAGCCTGAAGCAAGCTGTCTGCTCTTAAAATGCCTGCTATTTTGATGATTAACTTCAAAAACCTCTTCCATCAAAGCCCTACCCCATTATTTTTGTCATGCGTGTCACTATCCTTCCTAGTACAACATTACCCCATCTAGCCTTTAGGCTTTAGGGACTACTTAGCTTTGATATTCTTAACTATGTAGCAAACTGATGTATCTTTCCTCTTGGACTTCGATGTATCATAAGCTCCGTTTACCGTCATTATTGTTGTAGTGGTCTTTGAAGTGTCCACGTGTCAGTGTTCTGATTGGTTGAGCACATCCCTTAATTGTAAGGCATCTGCCATTATGAAAGAACACGACAGTTTTAGTAGCCAATCTTGATTTCTGGACAATGAAGCCGTTGCACATTAGGTGTGGCCCCAGTATGTATGATATTTAGATTCTGTATTAATCATGCAAAGAGAACAGGCTGTTGATATGTGGACCTACAAATTCTTACTAAAAATACCCGCTGAATTTAAGTGGACACCCCAATTTCTTCTTGTCTGTCGGAATCCAACACTGTACCTTGATAGGTTTGTAACGACTTGATGCCACCCAACGGAATAATTAATATGGCAAATCCCTAGCTAGTTGACTAGTCGATTAGTCTACAAATGGTTAGTGATAAGTAATGTGAAAAGATATGCCTAATCTAGACTGGAGTGTGATAGTTTGTTAGAAAGCAATGTTTTAAAAATTGGATTAGAAGTTAAAATAGTAAAAATAAGAGGTTTAAAATTTTAAAAATTTAATTGTTAAGATATATTTTAATTTATATGAACTTTTTAATTTATAAAAATTGATCGATTAATTAATAAACTGATCAGCTTTTAACATCAAGAGCTAGTACAATAACTCGAACCGAAAAAGTTGAAAAGTTCAAAATTTTTACGATTGAACCGATCAAACCGGTTGAATTTTTTAATCATTAGTTGTAAATGAATTCCAAAATTGATGGCCAAAATTTCGAAGCCAAATTAGTTCACTACAAGAAAAATAAGGTTTAGTAACGAAAATTACCTACGGAATGTCTAAACATTCTGTCGGTAAATATTATTTAGCGACAGAATTTATCGACGAAATAAAGCGTCGGAGATACGAAATTTAGGTTTTGAAAGTGATATTATTTAGCGACGAAATTACAGATGGAACAAAGCATCGGAGATACGAAATTTAGGTTCTGAAAGTGAGGGCCATAATTCACCCAAGGGGAATAGGTTCTTGATATGTCACCCATGGCAATGGAATAATTAGTTTGTATGTGCAAATCACTAGTTGTCAATCCACTAATCTAAAAATGGTTAGTGATAAGCTTTGTGAAATGATGTGTCTACTCTAAACTGGAGCACAAGGTATCATGAAAATGAGTTCCAAAATAAAAAATGACAGTTATTTAATAACATATATATTATTGAAATTTGATAATAAGCCTTAAAATAATTGATAAAGTTGCTCATCTAAAGTTATAGATTCAATTCACAAAAATCGTCTCTTTGTAAAAATATAAAAGGAAGACTGCTTGCATCATGACCTTCTTCAAACTCCGCAAAACAAGAAATCTTATGTAATGAGTACGTTGCCTTTTTTATATTATTGGAATTTGTTAGTGATATTATAAATT
>JAOSBL010000211.1:34043369-34058268 GCA_027568915.1 Erythroxylum roraimae
TACATGTATAATATGATGCCACTGTAATTGTTTATAATAAAAATGAAGTTATGGATCTCTTTATTGGTTAAGAGTAAGGCTGCGTATTTCTAGACCTTCTCAGATTTCACGCCTCAATGAGATTTATACTCGATGTTGTTGTTGTTGTTGAAATTGAAATTATAGCAATTTTAAACCTTAGTAGTGTAAGAAGTTTCCTTATTACTTTATCCTTTACTAAAAACCTTATATTGTAGTTAATATATCGTGTAGAACGTCCTTTAAATTCTTGTGATTATTACCAATGATTGAAAAACTCAACTGATTTAGTTGTTTTAATCGTAAAGTTTTAATCGTAAAAACTTTGAACTATTTAACTTTTTGGTTCAGTTTTTAATTTTTCGATTCAATTTGTTTTAATAACTCTTGTTATTAAAAACATATTAATTATTAATTAATCAATTTTTGTAAATCAATAATTTCTTATAAACTAAAATAAATCAATTAATTTTTATTTAACAATCTTTTTTTAATTGAACTTCAATTTTTTGGTAGATAAAGATAATCTCTTTAATCATATTTCAAATTTTTTAATTTTATTCAATTTTTAATTAGTAACTTTTTAAACTTTAAATCTCTTGTTTAACTTCCAATCTGATTTTTAAAACATTCATTATTCCAAGTTTAAGTAAGAGTATATCTCTACATCTAATTCAAATATATGTAAATTTTAATATAATAAAAAGATTTATACCTTCTAATTTTAAAATTTTGATATAAGACTTATGAGCTTTAGGAATTAGAAAAATAAATAACATAGCAAGTCAAAATAAAAGACTGATGAATGGGGCTCAATGGAAGCCTTGACGGGCCAGAAGATTTCTTCCTGGATGTAAATATCCAGCTAGAAAGCCTAACATTAGTAGCTTATTGAAAACAAACTAAAGAAATTATTAATTATACTTATCAGAAAAAAATATACAAAATTAGGGTTGGACATGGGACTACTTCATCCTATTTATTTTGTGTTAAATACTTTTAATTTTTACATAAATATCAAATATTTTAAAGAGTTGATTATAAAAAAATATCAAACTTGGTTAAATTATTACCTGTAATTTAAAAAGTGATAATAAAATATTTAATTTTTTAATTTTTTCAATTATGACTTGATGTTGATGATTCAATTATCTTTGCTGACGTAACAGAGTCACGTATCCAGGAGCCCTAATTAATAAGACAAGTTCGGGCTATAATGACAAAATTGATCAAAGTTTGAGAATTTTTTTTGCAATTAGCCTTATTTTAAATTATTTATTTATATGTTAAACCTTTTAAGTATATTTTAAAATTTCAAAAATATTTGTTTTATTAAAAATAAAATGACATATAAATTAAAAATTACATATTTAATATCTGTTTTTTATTTCTTGTCATTTTTATTAGAATAAACATTTTAAACTAAACTATATTTTAAAAAGATTAATATTTTAAAAAATCAACATTGGATAAATATTATAACCTTTTTCTTGTTACTTCTTGCATCATGTTAATCAAATTGCCAATGATTAATGACCAACTTCCTCAGCCTCCAATTAACAACAACAATAACAACAACATCAACACCTTGTATAAATTTCGCTAACGTGCAATTATCCAGTTAAGATGTTAAGAATAATTAGGAAGAATTTATGGAATGTCCTTGAGATTCTTTGGTTTTTTTAATATTAAAAATATAAAATTATTTAAATATAAATTTTAAAATGGATATTTATATAAATTTATTATTTAATTTTAGTTTATTAATTTAATAAATATTTTATTAAAATATATAATTTATTTTGTGTATTAGGATCCGTATTTAAAGTACATTTTCGTTTTCAATTTTGACTTCCCTCTAATACATAATTTGACAAGGTTAAGCTGTAATTAGCGGAGGATTAAGCTTATCCTTTTATAAAATCCATCGAAAAGCCACGTGTCATCAAAAGCCACGTCTTTACGCTAATCTAAACCTCAATTGCTGTTTATGTTCAGACTTCAGAATGTTACTGCGCCGAAATTTGGACCTATGATAAGAAACCACAGCCCTTCGATTTGATGACGACTTTGACATGCATCTCATCCATCGGCAAACATGCCATGCACATGGAAACAAAGACATTTGTCCTACTTTTCTGCGTCTTTCTTCTCGGACACATATGCTCCGCAAAGAAGCGCGATATTGGAGTGATTTAGGTCAAGTTTTTAGATCTCTGAAGCTATTTTGCTGGAGAAGTAAGTGAATGCGGAATTTTCCGGTGACGGTTCCAATTGAGAGAAGTTGGAGCCGCCGCTAATCTACATCCAGGAGTTTCTGTTTTTTCTTTTCTTTTTTTTTTTTGGAAAATTATCTCATGGATTCGATCTCTAGCTACAATGGCTCGGTGCACTTATCGCACTTCCTCATCTCGTTGTATTTTGCTTTCGGCTTCGTAGCTGCTAGGTTTTTACTGGACAAGTTCATCTTCCGAGTATGATTTTCTCTGTTTCGTATTCTTCTTCTTGTTTGATAGTCAGAGTTTTAAATGCTTTAGCAAATTAAGGAATTTGTAAATTGAAGTTAGTTGCTAATAAACTGAAGCAAAAACGGAGAGATATGACGTGAAGCATTTTTTTTAATTTCTCTTTTAATTTTAATTTTTTGGTGTACCATAATTAAGGCCTTTTGAGTTCAGAGAAGTATTAAATTTTGCTTAGAGATTATGTGTAACTAAGTCAAGTGGAATTCAGATTTCAGTTCCCCTGCTTCGTCATATGAGCTCATGTAAGCTTAAAAAATTAGTGGCTTTGTTTCGTCATCGTTGACTTCAATTTGAAAATTTGATCTTGAAGCAAATTATATATTCGCGGGGTTATCGCTAGCAATTTTTAGGTTGGCCCTTTCGTGTTATGCACTTTGAAAATTGTTTCAATAGAGTATATTTTGTTTGTTGGGGAAGCATGAATCTTCCTGGATTGCCAAAAAAATGGCTTAGTGAACAAAATTGATTATTGTGAAGGATGAGCATGTTCTATCACTATGTCTGATTTCATTTCTATGCTATATACAGGAAGATATATGTGTAAGTGTATGTGTCTGTATGTCTGTTTGTTGAATTCTTCCTTCTTTTATTGGCGTCTTTCTGATAAACTTCACACTTGTTCAGAGGCTAGCTACATGGTTTTCAGATAGAAAAGCCATTAAGTCAAGGATTGACGAGAATACTACAAGAGCAACCATTGCAAAATGCTCAGAATCAATGTGGAAGCTAGCATATTATGGCGCTGTAGAAGCTTGTATTTTAAACATAACCTTCGATGAGCCGTGGTTCAAAGATACTGGAGAATACTTCAAAGGATGGCCAGATCAGGAACTGAAGTAAGTGTTTCATATGCTAGGAATCTGTATATTTAGATCGTTTTGTTTATTTGTTATATGTCTTATCATGACTACACGGCATACATTTCTCTTAGATGAGTTTGTATTAACAGCCTCTTCTCTCACCTGCATTATTACCTAAGAGAAGAACCTATCTGGGTTATTAGTTGCTTCGTACTGACCTGATCACATTTTCATTTTCATTTTCATTTTCAGGCTCCCCTTAAAGCTTTTCTATATGTGCCAATGTGGGTTTTACATCTACAGTATTGTTGCCCTCCTAACATGGGAAACGAGAAGGAAGGATTTCTCAGTGATGATGTCTCATCACATCATAACAGTTATACTGATTGGATACTCGTATATTGCACGGTAAACCTCAATTATGATTCAGTCCTCAAATTCTTGGTGGCAATATGGGCATAAATTCAAAGTTCTTTACAAAGTCAAGATTTACTCAACTTTTTCATTGATTCTCATCAATGAAGAGTCAAATGTTCTTTCTTCCGTCTGATATCATCCTTCTCCTTCTTGAAGATGATATTCTGTGATAAGGCAAAATTATAGGTCTGCTCTGGAGCTGCTATGTATGTCTTTTTGTTGAGATATTACATGTTATAAGCATGTTTTGTGTTTATGTTCTAGGTTCTCCTACTCACTAACCCTTGCGAGCATCTGAAAAGATATCCATTGTTTAACTAGTTAATTTTATAAGGATTAGCTCTTCCCTGGAAAAAAAATTATTGCCGAGTTATATATTCAATTGTTGGGTTCTGAACAGGTATTATGTCCATTTAGCACTTTTCCTTTTAGTTGCTTTATATGTTGAGATTGTGTGGTTTGATCTCATCATTCTATTTATAAAATTCAATGTCCGGTTTCAATAAGGCCCTTGCTAGTTAAGATTAAAAAACTTTGAGCTTTACTTTTTGAAGTCACAGTTCTACATCTGCCTAAGGATACTAAAGTCAGATGCCATGATGATGTTTCATTTGGTGGCATGACAGCCATGTAAACAGCCAGTTGGCACAAACACTAACATGATGCATAGCATACTATTAAGTCCATGGACATTACATAAGCATCACCTGACTAGTAAATTTGACTTAGTCTGTACTTCGTGTAGATGGTAAATCCGCTCTACTTAGCATGCTAAGTATAATAAGGAGATATCATGTGAGGCAGCACAGTGCACTAGCCAGTACCCACATAGCCCACATATGTGGTGTAAGGATTACTTAAACCAGAAACTAGATGTTACAAGTTCCCCCAGAACAGATCATGTCTTCAAAAGTTGCATTTTAGTTGTCCTTAGTGGAAAAACAAGAAGCGCTTTTATAGCTGAGCTCAATCATGTCATCCATTATCATTTGCTAGGTATTGCTTCTTTCCTTTTGTTTTTGTTTTTTCCAGAATACCAAATATTCAGTTTGTAGTCCCCATATCTGGATTGAGATGGCAAAGCATGTATCTTGAGAGCTCTGCAGCCTTCCTCTGTTTTAGCTTCTGTCCCTGTACCTACATAGCCCACATATGTGATGTAAGAATTACTCGAACTAGAAACTAGATGTTACAAGTTTTCCCTGAACATATCATGTCATTGAAAGTTGCAGTTTACCTATCGTAATTTGAGGACACGATGAAGCGCTCTTATGGCTGAGCTCAATCATGCCATCCATTATTGTTTGCTACATATTGCTACTCTTCTTTTTGTCCTTTTTTTCCCTCAAAATATCAAATATTCAGTTTGTAGACCACCATATCTAAGATTGAGATGGCAAAGCATGTATCTTGAGAGCTCTGTAGCCTTACTTTGTTTTTTAGCTTCTGTATGATAGAGTCGTTTCAGAATTGACAAGCTGACTTTACAAAGCTGGATAACTACAATTATATAATTCACTTGTTTCCAACTTCAGATTTTTCCGAATTGGGTCCATTGTTCTTGCCCTGCACGATGCAAGTGATGTGTTCCTGGAAGCTGCTAAAGTCTTTAAATATTCTGGGAAGGAGTGTGAAGCAAGTATTTTGTTTGGATTATTTGCCTTTTCATGGCTCACACTGCGATTAATATTCTTCCCATTTTGGGTTATAAAGTCTTCAAGGTTTGTTCTGAATAAATCATTTGATCTTTCTCTATTTAGCACATGACAGCTTTGGTTGGCTTATCCCTGAATGTTCCTGGCATATTTCAGTGTCGATTTGTTGGACATTCTGAATTTAAGAAAGGCGTATGATAGATCATTGTATTATGTCTTCAATACAATGCTACTTACGTTGCTTGTGTTCCATATTTATTGGTGGGTTCTGATATGCTCAATGATAACGAGACAACTTCGCAATAGAGGACAAGTGGGGGAAGATATAAGATCTGGTAAGTCTGTTAATGTTTCAGTAGTTTCTTAAGAAATCACTTTACAACCACTTGAATTTAGTAGCCTAGCGGTACTAGGTCACATTCGGGACTTGAGATAAAAGATCCTAGTTCTTCCCTTCCCTCTTGTGTCAAGACACAGCCTAAAGAACAAAAAGGGGTTGTAAAAAATAGTATACATAATTTGACATGAGTCATACAGTTCTGTAGCTATGTTGACAAGACTACGTAGCTGTACCATTTTTCTTGTTCTTGGCCCATATTTACTCGACTTTATCACAGCAGCGTGTTACATGCTCTTGAACAATCTTAGGAATCCGTGGAACTACATGATAAGAAAATTCACCATGAAAAGCAACATAGTTGTTTTTTTTAATCTGGTTGTCTGTATTATTTTGATTTGCACCCCTTTCTATTTCAAGTTGGATCTATTTCAGTTTATTATTTCTACTGCAGATTCTGAAGATGACGAGTAAGTGAAAGATTTTGTTCAACCTTTCTGTTTCATTGGTGGCTTTAAGGCTATGGTATGACTTGTAAATTTTCACCTTGATAGATTAACTATTTCCTCTCAGTAATTTCGATGCTATTGTAATTCTTTGGCGCAATATTTTTAGTATAGATATAATGAGACGGTGTAATCTATTTTCAACCCTTTTTTATGTGAAAATTATACAAAATCCCTGTATACCTGTTCACTCAAGAGGACCTTGCTCCAGCATTAAGCAATATGATTTGTAAATGGTGTTGAAAGTGAAATAGCTTGGATACAGTCCTTTTGTTTTTGGTTAACCTGACAACAACTGTTTTTAGGACTAACTTTGGCTCAATTTAAATCAGGTGGACATGCCATTGTTGAATTTAAATAAGAATGTGTGTTAACATATCCATCTCATCAGGAATAATTAACTGTTGGACTCGGTCATAAATTCAATGGCATCTTCACGCTGCTGCTGAGAAATTTCAGATGGCTCAGACTTCTAAAAAGGAAAAACTATGTGTGAACAGTGAACGCATCCGTACCGCTAGAATACAGCAAATCTTCCACCTTCCTGCCTGTCTCCCCTCATGTTCTGGCATCTTGTTGCAGCGATGTCCACTATCAACTCTGTAACCAAACTTCTGCCAGAGACATTGAGAGTGGTGAATCAAAGTAGCACACGTTTCTTTTGTGGATGTTGCGCTTTTCCTCAACAATTTCCAGACATGGATGAATTGCAGTGTCTGAGAAAGCCCTCCAACCTGACAGAATCTAGTGCCTGAAAATGGCATGGTTGTGCTTTCCTGGAATGTAATACAAGAACCTGCCCACTTGCGGACAATTTTTTCCAAACTGCCACGTTCTAGTCCTACCGATAGTTTTCAATTACCATTATTTGGAAATCCTGTTGAGGCTTGGTCCTAAAAGTTTTGGACGGTGTCAATTTGTCCTCTTCCCTTTCTTTTCCTATCGATTGATCCTCTTACTCTTTGCGTCGGCTTATCTGGTTTTTCTCATACGTCGCTATCTCGACGTAGAATAACTATCTGACCGGTTAAACAATGAAGTTTCTGTGGTCCACTCATGGCTTCCGTTTAACAATTGATCTTTTATTCTTAAACTCTTCCATAATTCAGTACAAACGATCCGCTGCATGAGATTAGACCGCTGACCCGTAATCGCTGTATGTGACTACGTTGAAAGCCTCTCTTTGACTCTTTAGTCGCACGGTTGTAATTGGTAGGAAGTTGACTGTGAACGTACTTTCCCATCCAGAAGAGAAAATATCTCTTGTCAACGTTATTGCTGACTTATTAAGTATTAAAAGCGTATGTGGTCCAATCATGGCTTTGCTCTCTTGTCACGATTTAGCTCTTCGCTCATCCAAATTAAGATTTCTCTTATTTGCAAATAACCACATTTCTTAACTTCTGGATTTAGGGTTCAAATAGTTTTGTGGGTTGGAAGCCATGAGTTAGTATACCGAAGTTTAAACCGATAAAACTGAAAATTTAAGATTTAAAATTTTCAACCGATATTAGATTGTCATAAAACTGCATAAAGATTAAATATTTTAAAATATGATTAAAAAATTATATATATAACAAAATTTTAAAATTTAGTTGAAAAAAGATATTATTAAATAAAAATTAATCGAACACAAAAAGTTAAAAACTGAATTGAAAAGTTAAATTCTTCAAAATTTTTATGATTAAATCGATCGAACTATGAAAATTTTTAATCATTACATATATGACTGGCGTATGTTGGATGTGTTGGAGTTTTGAAAATATTTATAAAAAATTATTTTTTGTGAGATTCTTCAACTATAGAACTTAACTGAACTATTAAGAGAATTTATAAAACATAATTATTTAGTCAATGTTTATAAATTACGAAATTTAAAAATAAACAAGCAAACATGCACCTAAGAAACTTTCTCCGTCTCCGTCCAACTTAACGTTGCTCATCATCTACTACGTCAGCATCAAACGTTGTTTCCCACATATAACTATCACGTGGACTATTATGTCTTAAAACCCGTGTGCGATTAGCGTTACAGCTGGCAGTGCCATGTCAGTACCCAACCATATATATAACCTTTGACCTCTCTCTCCCCCAACCATTACACGCTTTCAGAAATCTCCGAGCGCGCACAAACCACAAAAGCAAATGCAGAATACGTCCAACGAGCGATCATGGCTACTCTTCGGAGATCCGGAAGCTCAGTTCTCATCAACGATACCACTAACACCGCCCACCCGCCTGACCCAAGAGCAGGAACTCGCTGTCATGGTCGGTGCTCTGAGAAACGTAGTCTCCGGCACTGCTGATACATCCAGCTTCTGCCAAGACTCCAACTTTCAGTTCCAATTCCCGCAGATACCGCAATTCTCATCCTCCACATCCACTTCATTTCTTCCGCCGCCTGATTTAGAGATTTGCAATGTCTGCAAGATCGAAGGTTGCTTAGGATGCAACTACTTTTTCCCGCCAAATAATGAACAAGGAAAGAAGGAGACGAGCAAGAGAGGAGCAAGAAAGCGAGGGAAGAAGAACTTCAGAGGAGTGAGGCAAAGGCCGTGGGGGAAATGGGCTGCGGAGATTAGGGACCCGCGGCGGGCAGCTCGAGTGTGGCTGGGGACCTTTAACACGGCGGAGGAAGCCGCCAGAGCTTACGACAAGGCTGCGATAGAGTTCAGAGGACCAAGAGCCAAGCTCAACTTCCCATTTCCAGAGACCATTGCTACTACCTCCGGCATTACTGATAATAACAACGAGGAGGTGGGTACAAAGGAACAGGATAGCCAGAAGCCGAGTGGTGACTTTAACATGGAAGTACCAGCTGGAGTGGGTGAAGAATTAGGCGATGGATTGTTCGGGATGATTGGGGACTATGACATGGAGGAGTTGCTTAGTCTGACGGACTTTGGAGGGAGTTCATCAGATTCTGCAGCAACGTTCTCTACTATTTGAAGTAGTCAGCTAGCGTCGGCGTTCATAGTCTCCAAAGATCCTTTCAATATTTTATACGAACGGGTCATTTACCATTTTCAAGAGGATTGCATCAACATATTGTAAAATTCCATTCATTCTAAAACGCATAAGTTTATAAAAATCACTTGATTGAGTTTATTTGCAACTCTTTCGTTGTATTGAGTACTAGAAATATACATGGTTAACATAAAGCCAGGGCTACTCGGTTCTATTTTATGCGGGATGTGCTGTTTGGTGACTGGGAAAACAGTGGTTAGCATGTCAGTTATTACAGTTGAGACAGAAAATCCTACCTGATGACAATGAAAGTGGCAGTGAGGCCAATTGATATGAGTGCGCCCCTCTCACTTACTCCTGTTTACAAAGGTCATGGTTATCTGTTATAATAGAACACGTGTGTTTTTCCTTAATCTTTATCAAACACAGCTCACTCGCACTCAAGTTCAACGTGTGTGTTAAATTATCACGTGTGAATATGAAGTTAAAAAGGAGATTAATTAGGGAATCTAATTAAATAAAGTACGTGTGAATTGAATTGATCAAAAGGCGATGTTATCCAAAGGTGTGTTTGGTAAAAGAAAGGGCACGCATGTTTAATCTGCTAATAAGATTAGTAAGTCAAAATCTAGAGATAGTATCCAATTTTATCTTTAACAAGTGAAAAGGTTATTTTCAAATGACAATCTCTTTATTAATGTTATAAATACCATACTAATATTAATATCGGATTTAATTATGGTACGGTATTGATCAATACCGGTTAATACCGGGTACCGTTTCGAGTTATTTTTAAAATTTATATAATAGTTCCTAAATTTTTTAAAAATTATAAAATAATCCTTAAATATATTGTACTTTATAATTTATAATTTGACATCAACCATGCTTTCGAAAATTATATATTATAATTAATTTAAAATAACTAATAAATATAAATCTCAATTCATAAATTACAATAATTCATACTAAGCTCTCTCTTAGATATATCAAATAATACCAACAAACATAATAAAAATAATACACCTATTCTTTTTATCTTCCTCTGCAATCTTTTCTTTGGGTGTTGCACGAAAATGGTGACTGGTGTGAGTGGCGAAGAAGAGAGAGCGGAGATGAATCTGCGTGGGCACAGAGGAGTGGGAGAGAGATCATTACGATTTTTTTTCAAAAAGGTCCTTTAAATTTTTAAGTTTATAATACATGTTAGTATTCGGCAAGTATTTTTTATACCAACCGATACCAGTCGGCACTATTTGAAATCGTCGATACCAATCAATATCTTCTCAAACCTTTGCTCTTTGCTATCGTCTTAATAATATATAAATAGAATATTATTATAATATATAATTGTATAATTTAAGTTAATAACAATTAAATGTAGTCCACTTCTCCCTACTTTATTTTCCTTTTATGCCTGTTTCTTCTCAAACTTCCCCACGCATCCAACGATGTGAAATATTTAAATTGTTAACTTATAGCAACATCAAAACGAATTTTAGTTAAATAATAGCTTTAAGAAACAAAACACCAAAGAAGCATGACAACATAACACTCGTGATTGCATTTAGTTTAGTTGAATGCTTTTTCTAAGAGTAACAATTTCTAACACAAGAAATTAAAAATCCTAATTATTACAAGTAATTAAAAGATATGATCTTTTACGAATTCAAACTTTAATATAGGAAATGATCATTTAAACCAATGAACTAATTGCATGCATTAGACATTAATAAAAAATGATCATAGAATCAAAGTATAGAAAAGAAATTCAATACATAGATAAATGCAATACTTCATTATGAGACCCCAATTGTCTTTCAATCTTCGAAGTTCTAAAAAGGAATGTCACTTTCTTCAACCAAGAATAAGGTTTTAAACTACTTTTAACATGTTTTTCTCTTGCAGACTTGAAATCTAGAATTTGAAATTTTCATTAAATGTGCTCACACTTAAGATCACGTCAGACTATTTTTTTAAATTTCACTTTGATTCTCATAGTATGATCACAATTTGCAAAATAAAATATTTTATTATCCAAAATCTCCTTGATTATTAGTGATATTACTCCTTTATTTCAAAATTTTCAATTTTAGATTAAGATTAAATCATTTTCTTATAAAATATTGAATTTAAAGACATTAAGAAAAGATTATGAAGAATTTTGGATGCTAAAAATTTGGAAAAAAAATGACATATCAAAATCTCTTACACCTAATCCTTGCTTGTCCCTAAGCAAATGAAAAACTAAGAAAATATGGTAACCAAATAGTTTTTACCAAACCACTTCTCATGAGATTAAACCATGTATACTCCTTAAGAATTAGACCAAAAAAAAGTTGAGCATGAACACACATCAAAGTTGTCTTTCACTAGAAATTATAAACAAAGACAATTAAAGACAACCTTAATCAATAGTATGCACAAAGTCTTGGTGAATTTCCTTATGGTGTTCACTTTATCGCACAATATTTTAAGCTTAAGTGTTTACTCTTAAACTCTTGTGACAAGGAATACACTACTATAAACTTGCATATACACAAAAATTTTCTCACCACGAACACATGAAGGTTCGAATCAAAAGGACTTTTATTAATTGGATGTAATAGGGCTTGGGTTAAGGTTTTGGATAGGGAAAAAATTTTAAGCTAAGACCAATAAGGCTGAGAAAAGAATGTAAGCAAGTACTCATATGTTAATGTAAATATACTATGGCTGCAATTATTCTTTTATCGATTTTTTCTTTTTCCTTTTTCCTTAAACGATCGTCAATGGGCAACCATCATACAAAATTCACATGAATACAAAATGTGTAGCTTGAAAAACAAAAGTCTCATCTAATTCCCCAAATAGCTCAAAAATACCTTATTAAAAACACATGGTTAGGTGATAAGATATATGATAAGATCGGTTTGTGATATGGGTTTAAAACATAATGAAAGGGAAAGAATTGGCTTAAAAGGGTTGAATTAGGGATAATTAAGGAAGGTGACTTTTTAAGTTAAATGGTTAAAACAAAGAAGGTCTTTATCATATTCAAGTCTTATGTATCATAGTAATTCAAATTGGTTCAATGCAAGTTCTAAAGTTATCCAAATGACAGAGGGTTACACCCTACAGAAAAATTAGATAGCCATAAGATGTTTCTATCATTGAAGACTCAAATACTCACAAGTTTCAAACAAATTCACCTAGTCATCATGCAATACTTCATCAATCAATTGAATTAATTTGTCTAAGTGCATACCTAGTTATTTGAACTTACCAAAGTTTTTAGCTTCCTCTTGATCAATCTTAGTCTCAATTTGTACACAAGAGTTTCTTTGAAAAATCTTATTTCATCAACTTCCAAAAACATTAGGCATAAATAGGACATCAAAAGAAAGTGCTAAAACATCATATAAATGTTCAAAATATCACAAAATCAAAACAAGGAGGAAGATTCCTAACCCACACCTATTTAAAACATTATCGTCAATGTTTACCAATAAAGCCCAAAAAATGGAAAGAAAAGAAAATGAGAGAGAAAAGAAAAAGAAAATATCATGTCTTTCTTTGTGATTTTTTTAGGTGGAGAATTTAGTAAGATTACATAATGGGTGGGCCTGCTATTAGTTTTAGTTGTTGCTAGTGGCTCGTTAATGCGTGACTTAAGTGATAGGTGTATGAAAAGAGAGATTTTTAAAGTTTTATGAGATTCACACAATTGCAGAGACATACACAATCAGGGTGCACGGGGATGTCTATACATACATGGGCGTGTCAAATCCTATATGACTAGGGGCGGATCCACAAACCCAAAAAAATTTCCCACTGTTCCGAAAAACTTTCATGTAAAAAAATTATTATTTTAAGTTTTGTCCCCATTAAAAAAATTGCTTTTATTAAAATTTTGCTCCCACTCAACAAAATTTTTAGATCCACCCCTATATATGACCATGTATCTTTGTGAGGTAGCCCCACCAATTTCACACGTTTACAATTTGATACACGATCTTGACACATGGTCATGTTTGGTACCTACATAGGTGTGTTGTTAAGAACAGCTCAAAATCCTCCTGTTCTTCCCCATTTTCTCCTAATTTTCACTCCTTTTTATTCGTAGAGGCAAGTAAAACCTTAAAACATTGCAAGAAAAATTCAAATATGAATTAAATTAAGCAAAATGAAAGATAAACTTAGGGTGCCTCCTAAGAGCGCTTTTGTTTAACGTTGTTAGATCGATGATACAATCATTCATTTGTCGGGATCAGTTTCCTCCATCTTAAAAACATCCCACACTAATGAATCAATGAGACCAGTTGAAAATACAAGACAATCCTTATTAGGATATTTAATCATATCATGATTTTGAAATTTAATCACATCTCCATCAAACTTCATCATTAAAGCTCTATTATACACATCAATTTTTATCCTTGTCGTTTTCATAAATGACATTCTTAATAAAATGGGTGTTGATTGGTCATTTTTCATATTTAAAACATAAAAGTCAGAAGAAAAAAAAATTTGTACTAAAGATTTTTTTTGAATTATTATTGAAGCGTTTTTCATTCACTTTAATATTCTCAATTCTTTTCAGCTTCTTTCTTCTTTTCATTGTACAAAGTTCCTTCGAGAATTTAGCATATCATAAAAAAGAGGAATGTTTACCTCACATTTTGAGAATGTCTCATTTAAATCATCATCACGCTCCCATCTCGAGTTATCCTTTAATGCCTCCAGAAAAGCAGGAAGAATAGCTAAAGGAGGAGTATGCGACTTATCCTTAGATTCTGGTTAAGCCAAATCACATGTTAGAAATTGACTTTTTAGCTTAAATTTGATCTCTTTTGGTGCAGATTGCACCCCACTTTTTGGCTCTACCTCTTTGTCACTTCTTAATATTACAACACTTTCATTTTCTTTGGGATTGATCACTTTTTGAGTGGGTAGTTTGTTGTTGTTTTGAGCTTCTAAAAAGCTACTAGCACTAGTCATTTGTCTCATTTAAGCCTCTAATTTTTTTATAATTGACTAAGTCTCTTGCTGAATTTTCAAATTATTAGTAGCTAAGTTTTTTAACTATTTCTTTAAGAGACATACATGAATTTGAAGCTTGAACCGGATGTTATTGTTATCTTAGCTTGTTAGACTGAAAATAAGGTCTATATGTCTAATTATATGCAATTGATTGTTTTGATTGTCTATCTCCTTATCTCAAGTTTAGATGGTTTCTCATATATCTTTGCTACTTCCATTTTTCCTACTGCCAATTGACGAACAAATGCGGTAAGATCTTCCGTACGCTTTTTAAACAAAGAAACATTTACCTTATTAACTTGTCGAGTTAAATAGTCTGTCCTAGCATTGAATTGTTAGGAGTTACATGTCATATTAGTAATCGAAATGCAAGCCTTATCCCGTAGTTTGCCAACAAGTGTTCCTTCACTAGTAGTGTTGACGATACTCCTTTCAATGGTTAAAAGTTCTTCGTAAAAATACTAAATTATGAGTTGTTCTCTAATTTGATAGTGCGGACAATTTTTGCGTAACTTTTTTAAAACGCTCTCAATACTCATATAGTAAAACTTCGATAAATGAATATTGTTGGGACTTGAAAAATTATTATCTTATACGGAGTTATTAATTTATCGATAAATAAATATTTTATTAATTTATCGATAAATTAATA
>JAOSBL010000211.1:34059716-34078504 GCA_027568915.1 Erythroxylum roraimae
TAATGAATTATTATTTTATATTTTCAGTGGGCCTCAAGGAATTTTTTTAAAAACTATTATCTTATGCATTTAGCGAGGTTATTATTTTATCCTATTGGCCCAAGTCGGGACCGAAAAAAAATATTATTTAATCTAGATTATTAATTTATCGAATATTCATTTATCGAGATTTTACTGTATAGTGATTCATTCTTGTGTTGTCAAATGCCATAAATCTCCTTTAGAATGTTAACGACCCTTGAAGCTAGAAAGAATTTTTCTAAAAATTACTTCTTCATTTCGTTCCAAGCGGTAATGCTAATATGTGGTGAATAATTAACAAAAAGGGAGATTTGTGATATTTTGCAATAAAGAAAATAAAGGAAGTAATGAAACGAAATTTTTCAATAAACGAAACTTGGTTTATGATTGCTTTCACCCTTTGGAATCATGATTAATCATTGATGCAAAATAATTATTTTATCAATCATATATTCGATGTGATAATAAATATATATCTTTCCTTAAGATTAGTTAATAAAAAATATGTAATTCATTTAATCTTAATTTTAATTAAACAGTATCTTTAAGAAACAAAAGACCAACGAAGCAATTTCTGATGTAGCAAATTAATCTAGTTGAATGTTTTTCCTTAGAGAAATAATTTTTGTCACAACAAATTAAAACTTCTAGTTGCTATAAGTGATTAAAAGACTTGAACTTTTATATAGGTGAACACACTATGAGCAAAGCCAACAAAACAGATTGACACTACGTACAAAGTATAAAGAAGACCACTTACAAGATTTCACGTTTCATTCAAGTAGAAACAAGACCAACTGAAAAAAGATTCATATGAACAAATGGAATTGAAATATGAAACTCTCAAGATAGCGGTTCTTTCACTGGCTCATCCTTGTGATCTCTTGCCAGAGAGGCTGATAGAGCTGACTTTCATTGGAGTAGCGACCACCAGTGGAGCTTCTGGAGAGTCACTGACGGCATAGTTGTCATGCATGAAACGACTTTCTATAATGGACTCATCCTTCAACACAATCTTGTAGCAATAACAGCTCTTAATACCCTGCTGATTCCGATAGCAATCATGGGCAGTGTTCTTCACCTGCTGGAAGTCCCATATCACACTGAACTTTCCAACTGTTGCTACAAGATGGCGTTCTTGTTTCCCATTCTCGGTAACCTGAAGAAAGAAGTTAAACAGATCACCTAACCCAGTTCTTTCATTCATAGCAATCTGCATCTCAGCATTTTGATTAAGCAAGCTAAATGATAATCATACACAGTTAGGGAATCATGTTATACAAATTCTTTTGTTGGGTTCAGGCCATCAGGCTGCAATACTTTGATGTGATAAAAAACTCGTGGGATGATCAACTTGAGATGTATGCTATACGAGGGATTTGAAAGCAAGAACAAAAGAAATTACCCATGAGAAATGGCCTCCATGAAACTTGTTATTTGCACCAGCCCAATGCGAGTCCACTGGAGTTAGCTTCAACAATCTTGGGGCCGGTATTTTATTTCCCATACGTCCACCAAAACCGGTCTTGGTCTTACCATCTTTATCAGTAAACAGAGTGCAAATAAGGATCAAATACGTATCTGTTGTCCCCAAGACCCACTTGCCATCATATGTAACATCCACATGAGTTATAGGCGAACCGAGCCCTGGAAAAGCTGTCTTGGCCTGCCTCATTGATGTCCTCGAGTACAACCTAATCTTACCATCAAGTGACCCAACAACAATTGAACCATCGCCTGTCGTTGCAAAGCACTGAAAGTTAGTCCCTTTAGAGAACTGATGCCCCTGATTCCATTGCAGAACAGGGGAATCAACTCCCTTAGCAATATTCTGCACAATCCCTCTCTTGTCCCTCATGTCCCATTGACACAACCTACTATCATCCAAACCCAAAAACGTACTCTCCAACGGATCCAATTGTGACCCTTTAGTATCATTCGTTATATCTCTCATTGTAATCTCCGTTCCATCTTTCTCAAACTTCCATTCACTCACAATCTTTCCTGTTTCAATGTCAAGCTGATTAATCCCTGTTGTATGTGGCTTCCCTTCCTTCAATGGACACATTAGCATCATATTCGTCTCAGCCCTCATTAACATAGCCTTCTTCGGTGTAAATTGCGTACCACTAGACCCACCAGGACTCCCAAACTTAACAGAAGCACCCTTCCAATGAATACCCTTATCATAATTCCTATAAACTTGAACACCCAAATCATTAACCAAGAAACTATTATCCAAAGCACCAAGACTCAAGCTTTGAACGCCACCTTTCGCTGCTTCCTCAAACTCCTCCATCAAATCCTGGTTAATACGCACAGGCGTACTCTGACTACCGTCCTCTGCATCTTCCCACATGGTATCATCAGCTACTTCGGGTTTGATCCAACCAATGAAGTCTTTTCCATAAATTTTAACCTTATTTTCGTCTTTAGCTTCAAGCCCATAAACGTTCTCAAACAAACAATCCTGAAATTGGGTCACGAACTTCCTATACTCCTCATCCGTGTAAAATTTCAACGCCCAAACACCGTCGGCCACGAAATCAACCCTTCGTTGATCGCCAAACATCTTCAATTGCATATCCGTGGAAACCCTCACCCTCACTTTCGAACCCACCTTCAAAACCCACACAGAAGTTCCTCCACCGTGCGATTCTTGACTATCATCGTCATCATCTTTGATCTTGGAGGTCTTGACGAAATCATAAGAGGCAAGCTTATCAGCAACGACCCATTTGGCGTTTGGGGTATTACCGCCGATGTGGAGGTACAGCTTGACGGGCCGGGTCGGGAGAGCATTATTAGCAACTGGGTATTTGAGCTTAAGGGATTTAAGCTTGGTATCAATCTCATCGAGAGTCCTCTGTGATGCGGAGGAGCTTTGAGGAGTCTCCTGGCGCTCAACGGCGTCGTAGTGAACATCCTCATCCTCATCTTCTTCTTCTTCTGATCCTGAATCGTACTCTGCGTCAGAGTCTGTTAGTTCATGACCTTCCCGACTTTGAGAGGTCCCCATTTTAGAGATCCGAGAAATGACCGAGTGACGATTGGGGAATTTTTCGGAAACAGTGT
Source organism: Erythroxylum roraimae (assembly GCA_027568915.1). Classification (NCBI taxonomy): domain Eukaryota; kingdom Viridiplantae; phylum Streptophyta; class Magnoliopsida; order Malpighiales; family Erythroxylaceae; genus Erythroxylum; species Erythroxylum roraimae. The sequence goes on from JAOSBL010000211.1 coordinate 34,062,813, forward strand.
TTGTTGCGTCTCTGATTTCTAGGAGTAGGCCGTTATGTGACCTTTATATTAGACGTATTGGGCCAACTAGCAGACCCAATTTGTCATGCTACTTCCTAACAGAAAGAAGCTAATTTTATTCAACAAGAAAAGTTCATGAGCAAACAAAGATTGGGTTCATTGCCAAACCATAGAACAACTAATTAGCAACTCTTTGCATTAGGTTCCATATTGTATGGGTCAATCACTACAGTTTGGTGCAAAAGAAAAGGAGTTATTAGAAATGAACTCAACAAGAATTGGAGCAAGCATTCTAATGAGAATGGTTCAAATAATAATCTGTAGCAGTTTCTGTGAATTAAATGACTTGAAAATATTGTACATACACACGAATGATAACATTCGATCTTCTCACAAGGCATCACGTACAGCTATCCGGCATGTGATGGCATCAGCAAGAGAGGATAGTCCTACTTCCAGCCCAGAAATTTTGTAATGCTGAACAAATAATTGAAGGAATATCAGAAGCTTGGAGATGCATCCAAGAAAGAGATAATGTTATGCTACACACCTTTTGTATTTGAGCTTCATTTGCTCTTGCACCCAACTCTTCTAAATCAATCTCTTTTCCATTTATAAGTTTCTCTACAGCTTTCATCTAGGAGAGAAAAGAAACATAAGGCCAACTGGAGAGTTTACATAGTTTGAATAACTTAAGCAATACAGAGCGTAATTCAGTAAAACTTTTGACAAAGCCTCACCTGATCAAGAGATGCATTAAAACGAGCTGCTAGTATGTAAGTAGAGCTGTCAGAAATTCCGAATCTTTTGAAAGATTCTGTGATCTATAAATAAATTCAATAATACGAAGTTAAATCTAAATCTACACAGTAGCAAAAGAAAAAGTAAGAAATTGACAAGTTATCATGATTCTGGAAAGTGATTACATGCTTAGATCCTGAGTAGTTATACACAAGCTCAGAATGAAGTGTGCGAGTTGTCAATGCATCCCGAGACTTGGCTACAAGAGTCTTATGTGCAGCAACTAGAATAGGAAAAACATCTGCTATCTGCCATAGATATTAGCAGAGACAAATATATTATCTTTCTGATCAAAAACATAAGATGAAAGATAAATATGGCTAAAAGAGTAGGCTGAGTGTAGCAAAAGCTGTTAATACGGAACATACAACTAAAGTTAACCATCAGAGATTATCTAATGACAAACGTACAAGTGAGGCATTGAGGAGGGCAACTTCTGGTTCCAGAGTTCCAGCTTGAATGGAATCTAAAAGCAACCTGCAAGGTAATTACATATGATTAGCTTAACTGCATACTCTGGATTATTTATTTCCTACTAAGTATTCGATGTAAACACTCTCCTGGTCAATATCCTGCAAGCAAAGCACATTTATCCTTAAAAAACTTGGAAGCTACCCCTAGAACTGCAGCAAAAACAGAAAGTACATATAACAAAATATGGTTTCTCCTCACACCCTATTCTAGGTAATGAACTTATACAACATAGAGTGCAAGATCTTCTGGAAAAATAGATACACTAAAGTGGTAATATCTATATACAACTCAGTTAATATAAAGAAAGACGATAAGTTTGGCCAAGTAGAACAATGTACAGGATGTCAGGGTCTACCCTGTTTTTATTAGTGAAAGTTGGAAGCTTTTACATTGCAACACTAACAAAATTTACAACTTTATCGTCTAAATCAAACCTAAAGATTGAAGCTTTGCGGGCATTAACAACTCCGAAAGAGGACCAATCAATCCAGTAAAAGAATAAGAGTATTAGATGAAGAAGTTCACCACCACATTCTACCAATCAGTGTAAGCAACTGATACAGTAACACCATTCCACACAAATCTATTGTGCAAAAAACAACCTAGGCTAGGCGTTTTTCAAAGTATAAGTGAAGTATCTTACTGAACAATCTAAGAAGCATCAACGCTGTAACTTGAAGTCGTAAGAAATGATAACATAGGTCAATGATTCTTGTCTTGAATAGAAAATAATTCTAGGTTCACCAAATAAACTACGAACATCTCGAAAAGGAAGAACATTAGTGATAGAGTTAGAGAGAGAGAGAGAGAGAGAGGTGGGGAGGATGACCCACTTGGAGTTAGTGACATCAGTGAAAAGGGAGAGAGAAAGGGTGTTTCCACCATAGATGTCGAACACCTTCATGCTTCCTTTTGCTGCTCAAAAGTTGAGGTGCTTAGCAAATACCACAAAGTACGCGGTTTGTTCTTGTTTAGGGTTTAAGGTTCACAGAAAACGGAAAACAAAAGCTTAAAAGCTGATAGACATCGCGCCAGGTAGGGGTCGAACCTACGACTTTCTGCTTAGGAAACAGACGCTCTATCCACTGAGCTACAGGCGCTCTTGTTCGTTGTTCACATAAAATTGGTAAATGAAGAAAAGGCTTTGAGTTCTGTGGTTCAAAACCATATCAGATCACTAAATATTGAAAAAATTTAAATTTTAAAATATGATGGAAAGAATTTGTTCTTATTCACGAACGATTTGAAGTTTAATTCAAAAAATAAATTATTAAATAAAAATTAATTAACTTATTTTATTTTATAAGAACTTTATTAATTTACAAAAAATCGACCGATTAATTAATAAAATGATCAATTTTTAACAATAAGAATTATTAAAATAAATCAAATATAAAAGTTAAAAATTAAACTGAAAAATTAGCCGGTTCAAAATTTTTATTATCAAACCGAGTGAACCTGATATAATTTTTAATCATTGGTTTTATGGATACACATTATTACATGCATGTTTTTGAGCTCTTAATTTCGATTTGAGTTGCTGATTTCTGTCTCGTACTCCTAAAGGTGCACTTCAATGTATTTACTTATCCTGTGTATCAGTTGGAAATGCCTTTGTCTATACAGACGATTATCATCATTACATGGTTTGAAGCCATTTGGATCATCTATACTTCCAAATTCTGAAGTTGCAACTGGAACTGTACAAGTATAACCAGATGATTGAGATAATTCTGATGGTTACCGCGTAAAAATCTTCATCCTTGCTTTTCAGCTGATCAATTGGACAAAAACAGAAGCTGCATACTCTTGTTGTGTGTTGCCTGGGACTAGGAATTATTCTTTACTCAGTTGTATGTAAGATCATTCATCCTTGTTACAAACTGATGCTACTTTTTGTATTTTTCAAAGGCATTTGTATGACAAGAAGCAGGAAGGATCAATTCCTCAATCTTTCGGACAACTTAAAGTCCATTTAAGAGATCAAAGATCGTTTTGATTGCAGAAGAAATTCCCTGAAACTTGGTTCCACTTCCTAGTTTCTGACTTGCATTAATTATCAGATTCCTTCAAAACATTAACCTGAATGGCAAAACAAAAATGAGCATGTATGTGGTGAAGATGGCATCTGATACCAGTGAACTGGAAAAGAAGTTTTCTTTTCATCTGTCGTGCCACTTACGTTATTTCAAATCTCTTCAGGTCAGCTTCCCATGTATGGATTGTGGTAACACACCCCGAAGAATATTGCAAATCAGCTTCTGTTGGCTTTGCAACTATTGGCAGATCCTGTATGAAATCCCCACGTCAAAGATAAGTAGTTTCCCATTTGCTGGGCGCATCTCTTATCAGAGCAGAGTCCAGATAACGAAGCTCACAAATCTGAGTAACAACTAGTCTAGAGAGAAACCAACACAAGCTGAGTCTTCATTGCTGATCATGTGACCATTTTACTAATACAGAACTCATTTTACTTTCTGTTGCTTTTTTATTTAACTTTCTCCTCATGGATTTCGCCTTTCTTTCCACTGATTTCAATCTATTAATCATTCTTCTATACTTTTAATCTGATACGAACATTTGGCATACTGAAGTGAATATTAACAAGCGAAAGAAATATCCGATTGAAAAGTTTCCATTCAGAAATTACTCCTATCAGAAACCCTTACAGCAATGTTTGGGAAAGTTTGAAGTCTATGCAGCACCTGAAGTTCTCTTTTGCTCTTCCTTTTTCTCATGCAGCTTGCACATGTTTGTAGGCTTGGCTCGCCTCTTATGATATGTTGTTCTCCTGTCAATGGTATATAGGATTGCCTCTTCCGATATTCTTGTGAAGGATATATGAAGAAGATAAAAGCCAGGAAGGACATGACATGATGAGGATTTGTAACCCTGACTCAGGAAAATGTTTTACCTAATTGTATTATACTTGCTGAGGACTTTGATCAGCTGTAGCTTTCACGCAATATCTGAATATTTGCTTGTGGAAACAAGCCTCGTCGTTTATAGATATAGAGCATCTTCAAAAGGAGAATTTGGATGAGAGAAGCAAGAGAATTAATTAGACATTTGGGAAGAATGTATTCTTTTACATTGTTCTCTTATGTTTGGCAACCACAAGCATCTACCTTATCCTGATTGGAGAATCTTTTGTTGCGTATGACATTTTTCCGTCAATTAAGGAATAAAGTGCAAACTTTTGCTTTCTTTACAGTTATTCCAACTTCGGATTCGCCATTATCATCCCTGTAAGGAAAGGAGATATAAAATTGAAAGACAAGGTGACATGCCTTACATTCTGTTATTGAAGTCGAAGAAACAACGTCTCAAAAGTTTTTCCCCGAGGAGAGGATGTCAAGCGTTAGCTTTTTAGAGTTCCAATACAAACTTTCAAGAAACAAGTACTTGAGAAAACCATCCCGACTGTTATCATCGAGGGACAGACAAAGCTCTCGTTTGTCGCCCACTTTCCAGCCAGATTTGAAAGAGATGAAGCAAGTTTTTGATAAGTTTGATTGCAACAAGGATGGCAAGATATCTCCGGAGGAGTACAAGGCTACACTTCGGGCTCTGGGACAGCGTAACACGACAACAGATGTCATGAAGATTTTCCAGGTAGTTGATTCGGATGGAGATGGTTATATTGATTTCAACGAGTTTGTTGAAGCACAGAAGAAGGGAGGGGGTGTTAGAACAACGGACATACAGAGTGCTTTCCAAACATTTGATGCAAATGGAGATGGGAAGATAACTGCAGAAGAAGTTATGGAGGTCCTAAGGCGGCTTGGTGAGAGCTGTAGCCTGGCGGATTGCCGGAGAATGGTAAAGGCAGTGGATGTTGACGGTGATGGTATGGTGAACATGGATGAGTTTATGACCATGATGACTAGTTCTCTGACGCGTACCGAGGGGTAATGTTTGGGTGAAACCAAGTTTCTTGTTGGATGTCCTGAACAAGGTTTACAACATCTATAATATGATGCAACACATGTAAACACTTATTGTATGTAATGCCACCAATAAAGTTCTCTCTCTTGTCCACTATTATGGTGTCAGACGCATCTAGTATAACATGTATGACCAGGTCAAGGCGTAACTAAAAACCATAAAATTCTAACACAAAATTATTACTAGCCTAGGTCAACAAGGGACCCTTGAAATAGGAAGTCCATTTTCAGCAGGACTTTTTTGTGCATTGCTTCCAAGAACCACATTATCTTCAATTCAAATATCACCTTTTCTCAAACTAGTGCGATCAGACTAGAGAAATTGTAAATCAGAAAAAAAAACTTAAAGGAAAGGAAAAGACACGCAGGACATATTGACAGAGATCTAATTAAGTTAAAAAAATATATCATCAAGGATTGGATAAAAGCAGTAAACAGATCAAGAATCAGCGATCTCTGTCTCATAACACTTTACACATCATATCTCTAAGCAAGATGCTAACCTCCATTAATACATGTAGAAGTCCACACCAATGCAGACTTCACCAGTAATCACCACAAGAGCACTTGCCATCCTTGAAATGATGAAACCTTTTGTTATCTCTAACAATCAACTCCCTTCCAACAATCCTGGACATGATTTTAATGGCATTGTGACAGTCACCACACACTCGGAGGTTCTTGATGATCCGCAGCGGTGTCCTAGCTGGAGTACTAATAAGACCATATGCAATTGCCAACCGTTCACTATGGTATAGCAAGGCTTGCTCTTTGGCTTCTTGATCAATGTCATGAAGAACATATCTTGTATCTGGTACATAGGTCTGGGTATTTTTCAATGCCTTCAGTTTCTCATCATCCTTGTAAAGTGTGGGGTTCCGAAATTCAGCTATCCTATTCTTTCCCTCAAGCATGCTGATCAGAGAATGTTTCTTACGTGGTGGTGTAGTGATCTTTTTAACAACAGATTTAGAAGGATCAAGAGCCACCATCAATTCCTCAGCTCGGTCTTCAAGGTCAACATCTCCTTGGATCCGAGCACAATTTCTCAAGGCATCCCAAATTTCCACCGTAGGCTCAAACGGCAATCTCTGAATATATTCCTCAGCTTCATGAAGATATCCACATTTTCCAAGAACCTCCACAATGCTGACATAATGCTCTATCCCCGGATTAATTCCAAACTCATCCTTCATGGACTCAAAATGTATAAACCCCTCTTCCACAGCATCTGCACTTGCACAAGCTGACAAAACCATCAAAAATGTTTCCCCGGTTGGTTTCAACCCCAATTTACACATCTGTTCAAATAACTGCAATCCCTCATCCCCCAAATTGTTATCTGCATACCCCTTTATCATTAAATGCCAAGAATCCATGCTCCTATCCGGCATGTGATCAAAAACTCTCCTTGCATCAGTCGTACTCTCACATTTCCCATACATTTGAATCACCTTATTATTCAACATAAGATCACCCCTAAATGTAGACTGCAAAAAGTAATCATGTACCTTTTTAGCATCCTCAAGTTTCCCACACAACTCGAACAAAGCGTTGAAGCAACCAGCATCTGCTTTTACCCCTTTATCCAAAAATTCAATAGCTTCCTTAACCTTTCCCTCCTGGCAAGCACGTACCAAATCCACAATAGTCGGTCCAGGAGTAGCAACACTGACAGCCTGTGCTTGAGTCTCAGGAGCAGCACCACCCTGATTAGGGTCTTGCACTGGTTGGCGCCACTGGTTAGGGTTTCTCGATTGTGGGTACCCCTGATTTTGGTTGCTGTCCCATGCATTGGGGTTTCTCGGTCGCCCATAATCCTGGAAATTAGGGTTTGCTTGACTAGGGTTTTGGTATTGGGGATAGTTCTGATTCCACTGATTAGGATTTTGTGGATGCTGGTGTCCATATCCGGGACCAGAATAACCCTGTCTCTGATTAGGGTATCCTCTATCTGCATAACTTTGGTTCTGGTTCTGGTTTTGATAATTGTTTTGGGGATTACTATGAGGAGGGTATTGTTGATTAGTAGTCTGTAAGTTCCACTGATTAGGACGGTTTCCATTTGGCAACCATTGATTAGAACTTTTCAAATCGTTACTCGGGTTTTGATAAACCCTTGGATCAGAGGGTTGATGGTCACTGGGAACAGCAGACGTGCTTAGGGTTTTGCAGAAAATGAAGCGAGAAAATTGTTCAAAAGACCGTACCTTGACTAGAAGCGAGAGCTGTTGTGGGCTCCGCGAGCGGCGTATCGCCATTAGAGACGCCATTTCTTAGCTCAAACGAAGAAGTAACTAAACCCCCTGGAATAAAACCCTCACCTTAAGTCGGGTTGCCCGGTCGGGTCGGAAACATGTTGGGTTGGCCCAGCCCAAGTGACGATCAATTCAGAATGCATATGGATGTGGCTTTCCCATTATCCATTGCAAGTCATATTTGCAACATCCGATATAACCTAGAACCTTGGATTATCCACGTCACCGCAAGGTCCACATCGCGCATAAAAATCCTCGATAAAATTGTACGAAACGGCCCACGTGTGCTTGACGTCAATACGGAAACGACAAAGATAGTGCCGTTTTGAAATGGAATAATGTTCGTTATATAATATATTTGCCGGCTTTTGGGTTTGGACTCCTCTTGTACAGTTTTACACACCATCTTCAACGAAGCACAGACTTGAAGTTTGTAGAGGACTATTGACTATTGAGACATGAAGATCGAACCTGGACTATCGGCCCTTGTCACCGGCGGCGCCTCCGGAATTGGTACTTCCCAAACTGGTTCTTTCTTTTCTTTCATTTGGTTTCACAGTTACGTATCCGTTTTGGCACTCCTTAAATTTTAAATCCGTACTTCAGAAAGATCAAGCTTGGAAGTGTTTCATATTACGTGAATACATGTGTGATTTGTATTTTTTTGGTTTTGATGTTATGCAGGGAAAGCTCTTTCTGTGGCTCTTGCAGAGAAGGGAGTGTTTGTTACAGTAGTGGATTTATCTGAAGAAAAAGGAAAAGAAGTTGCATCACTTGTTGAGAGCAAGAATGCAAAGTTCCATCCTAAGTTGGGTTCTCCAACGGCTTTGTTTATAAGATGTGATGTGTCAAATTCAAGTAAGTGTGTATGTGTATATAAACATCCTTTTTTTGTTGGTCCATCTTCTTTCGTTTACTCTGAGTTTCTCTTCCAGAAAGCACCTTTTATGGCCGTACAAAAAAATATTCTTTTGCTGAGTGAATGAGATGAGAAATGAACAACATATACATATTGAGGAATTGTGGACTTGTTCACATAAAATGGACTCTTTTGTAATAGTAAACGTAGAACTTCTTGCATCAAAGAAGAGTCTATAACTTTTGTTCTAGCTGTTTTTTGCAATTCATATGCCAACAGATGATTTGACTCACCCTGCTCTTATTTGGCTTTGGCTTTGCCATGTGTGCCATTAGTTCGAATTGTGGCTTTGAGGGATGGGAAAGTAGATACCTTGCCTCACTCTTTCTAATGTTTCTTAAATGACCAGGAGATTTAGCTTCTGCTTTTGAGAAGCATGTGGCAACTTTTGGAGGTCTTGATATTTGTATCAACAATGCTGGAATTGGTAGTTTTACAAGATTCTATGAAGATCAAGCTGACGCGTGGAAGAACACTGTCAATGTGAACCTGGTTGCAGTGATTGATTCTACGCGTCTTGCGGTATCCTTTAAATTTTCTTGCTTTTCTTGGTTTTCTCAATGAGAACATGTTTGTAATCAATACTATGTTGTTGCAAACTCCTTCAATATTTTGGTTTTGAACTTGTGTCGTAATTGACTTGCATTCAAATTCAATGCTTTTCATTTCCTTCTACATATTAAGTTTCAAAACTAATTGAAACAGGGAATAATGTTAGGAATTTGTTCATTGTACCAATGCTTTTTTTGTTAATTGCTACCAGACTGAATAATTGCAAAATATTTTAACAGATTAAAACTATGCTAGATGCAAAAAATCCAGGAGTCATCATAAACATGGGGTCTGCCTCTGGTCTTTACCCCATGATAATCGACCCTATCTACAGTAGCACTAAAGGCATGTTGTGCTTTTCTCTATCAGTTTCTTACCTTATCTTTAAATGATCATTTCTGTAGTAAAAGCAGAAGGCACTTCTATGAGTTTGACCAAAATCTCTTTGAATTTTAGATTCTCACATGCTTTCTTTTCTTAGGTGGTGTTGTAATGTTCACGAGATCGCTCACTCTACTCAAACGTCAAGGTATTAGAGTAAATGTTCTTTGCCCTGAGGTGAGACAGTATGAAAAACATATTTCCACTATTCTCAATTGCTTTTTTGATGGATACCCAAACATGCACACACACAGATAATCTTGCCATCAAAGTCCATCTCATGATTCTATCTAATTGTAACTGGTTTGGAGTGTAAACATTTCCTCTAGCTTCAAATGGTTCACCTTATTCCATTGTATTTGCTAATGTCTGGATGTGTAAAATTTATTTGCATATAATATTGGGTGCAGTTTGTAGAAACTGACTTGGGAGTAACAGTGGCTTCTAAACTTGTTGATTTGCTTGGTGGTTTTATTCCCATGGAAGAAGTGGTTAAAGGTACAGTTTTTATCAACTTACTCCCGCAATGATGGTCTAAAAGACAATTAAAATGTTGAACTTTTTCTGAATATCTATGCATTAGTCCTCAAATTTCTTCAGAAGTTTGCTGGGTCATAACAACATTCTGAATAGTCCGGATATATGCCATTCACAGTATTAAATTTCTGTTATAAAGATGTAGGGTAAAAATCTCTCAGTATTTTCAATAATTGCTAGTACTATTAATACTGGACTGTTTCAACATTGGTATCTTGTCAGGTGCTTTTGAACTTATTAGTGATGAGCGTAAAGCTGGTGCTTGCTTATGGATAACAAATCGCAGAGGTTCAGAGTATTGGCCCACTCCAGCAGAAGAAGCTAAATACATCATTGATTCGTCAAAATTTAGAAAAAAATTGTCAGTTAATGCCCCAATTAACATCCAACTCCCTCAAAGTTACGAGAAGATGTGAGTGAAATTTTTTGAATTTTTAACTTCTTTCAAAAAGTAATTGTTTTTTTCTGGACTTGTAAATAAGCTCAATCAACATCAGTTGGATTTAGAATCTGATTTTTCAAGATGGTAACAGCATCCATCCATAAAAGAATTACTTTGTTTATCTTGGTATTCTGTTTTAAATACTTTGTTCTATTTAACTTAGTAGGTATTTGAATCTTCCAATATTTCATGTTCATCATACATTGCCAACATTCCAGGCTTTACCTGATGACGCATCGTGCTTGCTGGCTAATACATATTGTTTTCTGCTCTTCAGAATTGTTCATACTTTAAGCCACAACTTCCGACATGCTACACGCATGATACGTGCACCATTGCCATTGCCCCTTGGACCACATCAAGTTCTTTTGAAAGTCATTTATGCTGGTGTAAATGCTAGTGATGTAAGTTTACAATAGAAATTGAAGTTAGCTTCTTGTTTAATTTGTTTTCTTTATTCAAGCCTCAGCGATATACTTCCTGATCCTGGCCAAACTTGGTGGTATATTCGAACATTTTTCTCTTTCATTTTCTTCAATAGGGTTTCCTTATTGGCTTTGCATAATCTCCAAGCATTAAACCTTTTCCTTTTTAAGTATGACATTATATCTTGCAGACAGACATCCCCATTATGTCTGTGCTTGTACTTGTATTTGTGGGTCCATATAAGGGAATTAGAGGATGTGTATCTATTGACCGGGCTTTTATCAATTTCAAACAGGTGAATTTCAGCTCAGGACGTTATTTCTCTGGCAACAGCACTGACCTTGTGTCTCGTCTTCCATTTGATGCTGGTTTTGAGGTGCTTAAAATACATTGGTGAAACTTGATTATGTCCCATACCCTATTTTCAATCACGAATTATAGAAACAATCTTTGCAAAACTTCATCTGCTTTTATCCATAAATCTTTTGACAGGCTGTAGGAATAATAGCAGCAGTTGGCGAATCTGTACATCACTTGAGAATTGGCACTCCTGCTGCAATTATGACTTATGGCAGTTATGCTGAATTCACAGTGGTATACTATCCTACAAAGTGTTTTTTACTCTGCACAGCAATAATTACCTTATTGTCTGTAGCATGAAAACTCTTTACTTCTTTTCATAAACGCTCAACTTGTTAGGATCATCAGACCTCACATTTTGTACACAACTTAGGTTTCTTCAAAGCATATTCTCCCTGTGCCAAGACCAGATCCTGAAGTTGTTGCCATGCTGACTTCAGGTTTAACAGCGTCAATTGCTCTAGAAAAGGTGTGGCTATGTTTCGTTTAACTTGTCTTTAATTGGATGTCATTGGTGAACTTGTACTAATCCTCCCTTTTAAATTTCGTCTCAACTTTTTTCTCAGAGACTGACTGTCTTGTGACTATGTTTATCTGTCATGTAACTTCCAGGCAAGACAAATAGAATCTGGAAAAGTAGTTCTTGTCACTGCCGCTGCTGGAGGAACCGGTCAATTTGCCGTCCAGGTTTATTTTCAGGATGGGCATATAGCCTTGTTTTGTTTGTTTTTTCAAAATGCATTAGTTTCTTTACTATTGTTATTCTGGTCTTGGCTTGCTGTTTTTCCTGTAGTTTTGTTCAGGAACTTTATACTCATTATCCCAACTGGCATACTTGAAAAATATACTAGTAGTTTCCAAATCATCAACATGTTACCTTCTAGTTGAGAAACACTAAAGGAAGGATATAACTGGAATTGGAGGAAAGCTTTTGTTTTCAGTAACAGTGGTTTGGATATCTGTCTGTTGATATTAATCTTTTTGTGGAATGAGGCATATAACTGCCTGATGAAGCAACATAGGCAACTTATCTGTAAAACTTAAAACTCTCAAATTGCTTACCAAAGTCACCACTCTAAAAAATTCATAAATGAAATTGAATCGGACTGGGATTGGAGCAGCTTTTTCTTAACTTTTGGAGTCTTCTTGTGTGTGGCCATTGAAGTTGATTGGTCTTTGCATATGCTGTAACGTTTAATTATGTTGGCATGTAATGTCATTGTTGTTTTTATCTCCTACATCACCCAAAACTACCATGCTGATGTTCATAACTTGTCGTGGAGGGTATGTCAAAACATTCAGACAGTGATTAATAATTCTCTCTCTCTAACATTTTCACGTTGCTTTTTTTTTTAATTCTTAAGACTCATATCTCCAATGTTTGCTATTGATCTATCCTGATATTGACCTGCATGAGTTTGGCTCTCCACTGTTCTCAGCATACAAAAATTATCAATCATCATTTGAACGTTCATTTTTACATTGAAACTCATACATTTGGACGGTTTAACTTGCAGCTTGCCAAGTTAGCAGGAAGTAAGGTAGTTGCAACCTGTGGTGGAAAGGAAAAGGCTATGCTTTTGAAAGAATTGGGAGTTGATCGAGTCATAGATTACAGAGTTGAAGATATTAAAACTGTACGTCCCTCTGCCCCCAACTTATAATTTTCTATTTGCTTCTTAGCTTTTATAAAGTTATAAGTATAGAGTGGAAAGAGTTCTGGACCAGGGTTCGGTCACAAAAATACTAACTAGAAATGAGCTAATGACTTCAATTATGATAATTGCTTTACTTGTCAAGCAATAATTTACTATGTTTTAGATTTTACTTTTTCATCTAATGCTTGAGCTGAAGTTCATGCCATACAATGTTTAGCATAGGCATTTCTCTGGGTAAATTTGTGGCTTCTAGCTTAGTAATGTACCTTTTTTTCATCTCTTTCACGTCAACAAAGTTTGATAATGGTGAATCGATTTTTAGGTCTGATTATGCAAATAGACAAGGCCTTTTTTCATTGCTTTCAATAGGATAATAGGTGATCATAAGATCGGTGGTGTGTATATTCTCATGTAATAATTCCTGCTTCTTATTTGATTTTAGTTTTCATATGTACCAGGTTTTAAAGAAGGAGTTTCCAAAAGGTTTAGACGTCATCTATGAATCTGTTGGTGGTGACATGTTTGACCTGTGTCTAAATGCTCTTGCAGTCTATGGACATCTTATTGTGATTGGAATGATTTCTAAGGTTGTTTTTCTTAACATCCAACTTGAATCATTTTATAAGTTATTAGTCTACCTTCCGAGAAGTTAAGTCCAACACGCATGGATTGTACTTTTTGGATTGCTATAAGTTAGTTTATTGTAGTTTACGGACTAATTCATTCTTTTCAGTATCAAGGAGAGAGAGGATGGGAACCATCCCACTATACTGGACTCTGTGAGAAGATTTTAGCAAAAAGTCAAACTGTGGTATGTAGCTGGTAGATTATGTTGTCATTATGCAAGCCTCTGTGATTTGAATTTTGCATTGAACCTTATTGAAATCTTTTGCCTTATCACTCACGTAGTATTGTTCCATCTACCTAATAATCTTTACGCTGAGTTCTAGTAGGTTGGATGTTTTGGCGTCCAACCGGTATTCATAATTGTCATTATTCAAGCAGTAATCTTCATTTGTTGCAGCGTCTTTCCCCATATAGTACTGTGGTTGGAGCAGAATGAGAATTATTAATTTTGTTAGGAGTAGGTGAATGAGAGACAATTATCTCTTGCATCTTTTACTATTTAGAAGTTGCAGCAGCTAGAGATACTTTTGCTTTCCTTCCTTTCATTATGTTTATTGTTCATACTTCCATTGGCTACAGGCTGGCTTTTTCCTAGTTCAATATGCTCATCTATGGCAACAACATCTAGACAAACTTTTTAATCTTTTCTCCTCTGGAAAGCTGAAGGTAATCTTTTTCAACTCTCATACTTGCATGATCTCTTATCATTTTCCCAATAGTCTGTTTAATCCAGCACTTAAAACTATTAGCAGCTAACAGGTATTACTTGCAATTCCTTTCATCAGCAACTTTTCCAGATAAGAGATGACCTCATGCCATTGTATATCATAATCTAACAGGTTTCTATCGATCCAAAAAGATTTGTTGGTGTTGGTGCTGTAGCTGATGCTGTCGAGTATCTTCACTCGGGAAAAAGTGTTGGCAAGGTTTGTTGCATGCTTTTGTATTTCTTATATATGTATAGACAACTTGATTCTAATTGTTCTTCCACTGTAATCACAAAATTTTCAGGTGGTAGTTTGCATTGATCCAACGTTCAGCCAACAAAAGGCGAACTTATGAGCACATGTTGGGATACCTTGTCAACAGCTACACTTACTTTGAACAGATAATAATAAAAACCATAGAAGATTGTTTGTACCACACTGAAACGAAACTTGCAGAACAACTCTGTATCCCTTCTGAATTATACTTGCAGAACAGAACTATTTGTTCCTGGAATTGCATTTCTAATTTGGTTTAAGCTAGATTTTCAATTTCTATAATCCAAACGTGTTTTTGTGAATTCAGATATAGTTTTACTAAGACAGGCTAGAGTCTGGTTGGTAGTGTTAAACCTCCATAAAGGTTAACCAAGTGACATAGTCTAAATGATTATCCTCACTTGACATTAATAATGAATTATATTAAAATAATTTAATATAAACTTAGTAAAGGTCCATTTTTAATATTTCTAGTACTATAATTATGTTGAGGGTGAGTCTTGTATCAGTTGCTCCTTTAGGATCATAAAGTCACAGATTCAAGTCACGAAAACAGTCTCTTTATAAAAATACAAAGAAAAGGTTGCATACATTAAGACACTCTTTAAACTTCTCAAAGCGGGGAGTCTTGTGCACTGGATACGTTAACTTTTTTAGTACTATAATTTTGTTGATAATTTTGAACAATAAGAATTTTTTTAGTTTTTAAAATGAAGTGAAACGTATATTTTGCCTCAATTTTAAATATATTTATTCTATATCTATTCTATCAATTTTAAATTAAGAGAGACATATATACTAAACTAAGGGACTGTAAATTAATTTACTAGAATAATAATTTGATTAAAAAATCAAATGTCATGACAAGTCAGCACTTTTAACGATTTTTAAAAATAACATTAATACCAAGATAAATGTTTATACATTCTCATAAATAATAATATTTAGTGTTAAAAGTATATATAAAAAGAGGGGTTGCTTAATGTATGGAGTTATTAGTTGTGTTAGATGAATGATCTAATGGTTTTTTTTAATAACTTTATTACTATCTTGAAAAAAAAAGGGGACTTTCAATTAAGATTACTTTACATAAGAAAAATAGCATGCAAGAAAAGAAGAGGTTGGAAAAAAAAAGGGAATCCACCAAAAATCAAGATAAAGTTTATAAATTGAAAATATGGTTTAGAATTTTTTTTAATTTTTAATTTCTTTGTGTCTACTATATATATATATATATATATATATATATATATATATGTATGTATGTATATATATGTATGTATATATATGTATGTATGTATTAGTTTATATCTTATAGTTTATTAGT
>JAOSBL010000211.1:34162709-34173825 GCA_027568915.1 Erythroxylum roraimae
TCCTAGCCTCCTTCTTCGACATTTAGCACTTCATCTGATTTGGGTCTTCATTCTTCTTGTGCTTTTGCTTATGGATTATTGGAGAATCAGAGCCTATTCTCACAATTTCCTATCGTTATTATTAAACATTATTGAGAAAATCCTCTGTTGAAGTTAGTACGAGGAGATCGTACTATTAGGTGTGGTTACTTTCACAGGTAGTGAGGACGAGAGATAATGTCAAAGATAGAGCGAGTCGGCTCTATAATGCCTTGAGTAAAATTATTTTTGTATCACATGTGAAATTAATTAAGCTGGGTGAGGGCCCTGCAGATGTAGGAAAGATGTGCCGAACTGCGTTGCCAAATTTTAGTGTTGATTTATATTTGTGCGTTTAATTTTTTAGTTTCAGATTGGCGCTAGAAATGACCACAATCAAATCGAAGATTTTATGAAACTACTACATTCTTCGGATTTATTTTCAATTAAAAAAATTCTCTTTGCTACCCCAATGATGCATTGATGGATTATGCTTCAATCTTGAAACTAAACTGATAGAGAATGTAATATCCGACCTTGTATAGGAAAAGTAGATCAAACCTCCAACCATACATATAAAGTACTTTGCACTAGCTAAACGAGTACCATCATTAGCATTAAGTGACTCATTGACATTCATGGGAATTAAGGTTGTTTTACAATTCAACATATTGAAACTCTTCAGTAAATTGGTAGCATATTTATGTTATTGCATTTTTGCTCTTTTAAAATTCATTTTTCAAGAAATATGAATCATTCTTATCATACGAAGGTCACGAGGCTTACTTGAAGCTGAGTAAATCCTTCTTTAACTTGCTATTTTTGTTGCTATCACCACTATCAAAACCCTTCATGCTTAAAAACATCCATCTCTTCTTCCAACTTCCAGTTCAAAAAAGTGAATTTAAAATCAAACTGGTACACTAACCATTTTAATTGTGCAACTAAGCTAAAAAAGTTCTCACCACTTCAAAATCGAGCCATTGGTGAAAACATTTCATTAAAGTTGACACCTTGCTATTGTAAATACCCCTTGGTAATCAAATAAGTTTTGTGTTTTTGAATCGTACCATTAGTATGAGACTTTGTGCACTATACCCATTTAAGCCCAATAACCTTTTCCCTTCTGAAAGATCAACCAACTCTTAAGTTTGATTTTCTATATAATTGTCATCTCCTCATTATGACCTTCTGTCAAACCTGAGCATCTACAACATCCTCATAGCAAAATTAGTCAGAGGCATACAAAACAAATGTATGATGCATATGTATCACGTAAGAATTTGAATTTCAATGGAGGTGCTTTCAAAACTAGAGCTGGATGGAGATGGGCTTGCTGAAGATAATAATTTGTTGTTGGCAGAAGTTGAAGAATTATTAGTCACTAGAATTAACATTTGGACTTGCTAGCTCAAAAGGTTCTATAGCTGTGGTATCTATTGCATCTTTTAAAGCTTGAGGAGTTATTGATGGAGCTATGTAACTGTTGCCCCAAGTTCAAGTTCTTCTTCATTGAACATAACATCCTTACTTATAATGACGTTGTCACTTACTAGGTTATACATCTTATATACTTTGGATTGAGGATAATAACCAAATACATTTTCTAACTTTTTATTAAGTTTACAGTGAAAAGGAAATTAAAGTAAAGGCTATACAATCAAAAACTTTTAAGTAATTTACCAATAACTTTTTATCATTCCAAGCCTCATATAGAGTTTGATTCAAAAAGATCTTTGTAGGAGTAATATTGAGAAGATATACTGTAATCAAGGATGTCAATTTTTGTTCGATACGGTTTGATTTGTCCTAAAGTCAACGAGCCTATCCTAGTTGATCAAACTTTAGGCCAAATTCAGGCTTTATTATTTAATTTTTGGGTTACAAGTCAAACTTTGACTTGAGTTGCCTATTCAGACCTGACCCGAAATTAGATATATAAAAATAAAATGTCATTTTAAGTAAAAATACTATTTTTCAATTTTTAAATTAAAAAAATCAAACTTAGCTCAAACCTATTCAGGTTTAAGGCAAGACTTGAGTTTGAATATAAAATTTTTGACCTAGGTCCAGCCCTGTTGTAGTGCCAGGCCTAGAGCTAGTTATTATTGCTTCTACGTAAAATCATTTAAGAAAATGACTTATTGCTTCCCTGCCTTTGTCTGTTTTTTACGCTAATGTTGATTTTATTCAAAAAAAAAACAAAAATCATACTCCTAGTCATTTTCACCACAATTCAATTTTTTCTTTCTGTCACCCTATTATATTTTGGAGTATATGGTGTAGTAAACACCTTGTAAATTCCATTATGCTCTTAGAAGCTATTAACTTTATTAGAAGTAAATTCATTACCTATATCGAACGAAGAAACTTTACTTAGTTTCCACTCTTCTTCTCTACCAATGCCTTAAATTTATTAGAACAATCAAAAACTTCTAACTTGCTTTTCAAGAAGTACACCCAACTCATATGCTTGTAATCATCAATAGATAACAAATTATCGACTAGCACCAACATTCACTATTTCTACACAAGAAAAAGCTCTCCAAGACTTGTTTACAAGAAACAATTTTCTGCTTTACTTTCCATAAACACACTCTCTACCTCTTCCACAACTTCAACCTCAAAAGTCGCCTCTGTCCTGTCGACAGCCTCCTGAATTATCTATCTTCTCCTTAGAGGAAGACTCTCTTTTCACCTAAAATGTCCTTTCCTCATTCGTCTCAGAGGACCTATTTAGCCTATGTTCATGAGCCAACAAAGAACTCGATAATTCATCAAAAGAATAAACAAATAGGTCCTTACACTCTTTATTGGTAGCAACCATATGTTCAGAATTTGAGGTTAAACTTCTCGAGACTTCACTCCCAATTATCTAACTACTAATAATATCCTCACCATAAGCATTCATGATTTGCGAGAGCAGACACATTAGACGTGAAAAATTACATAGTTTGATTCTTTTTATGACTAATGTCTCAAAATCTGTTTTAGGTATATTTTCATAGTTCTGCTTTTGTCTACCCTGAAGAAGCCTGGGACCTCATGATTATCTTTAAATCTTCAGTAGATATTGAAAATATTTGAAGCTAGTTCGTGTCATGGTAAGCGGGATTATTCATGGTTTCATATTTCCTAAATACACTTCATAAAGTCTGTTCAGTAATAATAAGATTATCAGTACACAATATGGGGATGTTCTTTCTGGTTTAGAGGAGAAGAACATGGGGGAATACACCGTTAAAAGAAACACAAGCACTACTGTTTCTCAATCCAAGACATTAGTTCTCTCCAACGATGAAGCTAACAAGCTTCTTGATAAGGTCATCGTTCTCGTCTTTGCTTTTCACCAAGTGAAAACAATGATCTTCCCCTTTAGTCTCATGAAATTCAACTTCCCCACCCCAACCACTCTCTAGCAATGTCTTGTAATATGTCTCACCTCTACCTCTCACACCATCATTTTCTGCAACACAAACCAGCACCTTCTTACACCCCATTTTCGACAGATTTGGATCCACTGCAGGATTCAGTTGAGGGTCATTATCAGGACCTAAACTTTCAGAACTCATGATCTTGTACATTATGTCCTCTTCCTGAGGATCTCCAAAGTATGGATGAACCATAAGCAGACCTACTATGTCCACACCAGGCAATGCGTTGACCCCTGCTTGTATTGCTACGTAATTGGCTATGGTTGCTCCGGCACTATCTCCAGCGAGAAAAACCCTCTGAAAGTCAACGTGGTTGTTAAGGAGAGGTTCTGGTCCTGACCCTTCAGAGTGTTTGGCAATCCATTGCAATGCAGCCCATGAATCGTTGTAAGCAATTGGTAGAAGATGCTCAGGAGCTAACCTGTAGTCAATTGAGATGACAATGACATTGGCTTCGTGGGCCATACAAGTGAGAAAGTTGGTCCATGAAGCGATGAAAGGCGAGCCGACGGAGAAGCCACCGCCGTGGTAGTGGACAAGGAGTGGAAGTTTCGATGAGGGGTGTTAAGTTTTGGGACAAAGGTACGGGCCTTGACTCCAGTTTCAGGGGAGAGCAGAATATCTTTGGTTTGTACACCAGTCTTGGAGTCCAATCCTGTAGACACATTGGCGGGGCTCGGGTACCTCTCCATTCTACCATCTTTGTATACCTTGAAGAAGCCTTGGAAATCGTGGACTACTTCATCAGAGATTGAATCCATGGTTGAGTTTTTGATATGTGCTTTTAGGTCCAACAATACAGAGTCAATTTCACAAACTCTCTCGCAACACTGTTTTTTCTCTCTGTTTTCGTCAACTCACTCTCTTCTTCTTTGTACAAACTCCTCACTATATCTCTATTTATACATACATCTCTCATCAATGCAATAAAACTGTTACAAGTACCTAATTAATACTCATAAATTGCACAACCATTCATCTTCAAATTCCATGAACTATTCATATTCGCAACTCCATGAGTCATTCGGATTCCTATATCTCTATTTATACATACATCTCTCATCAATGCAATAATTACAAGTACCTAATTAATACTCATAAATTGCACATCCATTCATCTTCAAATTCCATGAACTATTAATATTCGTAACTCCATGAGCAATTCGTATTCCTAACTCATGAACTATTCGTGAATCATGTTTAACTTCCAACACAACATCTGTGTCTCTATATAGTATATGGAAGACAGGTTTCAGAATTGAATTCCTAGCTAACTACTTGATCATGCAAGCATCTTTGATGACCACTCTTTTCCACATGTAGTAATCCTTACTATATAACAATCAAAATTGAAGAAAAGAAGATAATAACACGAAAGCAATTTGTAACCAAACCAGACCTAGTAGTGGCCATACGACAGAATTTAGAAGACTGAAAGCAATTTGTTACCAAACCAGACATACTAGGAGTAATATGACTTCCATATCTTAACTCAAAAGTCAGGGTCTCTGCTTTTCACTTGGAAACAAATTGCAATATAATAGTGGGACAAAGCGAAAGGAACTTGAGAGGGTAGGTTTTGTAGGTTAGATCATAATAGATAGAATAGATTCCAACAATATGTCTCCCCACTACATTACTTTCTCTTTTCTTCATGTTATCCCAAATAAAGCAAAACATGATAAAAGTAGTGTGTATATGATAAAAGTAGTGTGTATAATGTGTATATATATACACACTACTTTTATCATGTTTTGCTTTATTTGGGATAACATGAAGAAAAGAGAAAGTTACATATATATATGGATATAACCCCACTACTTTGAAGTTTTAGTTAGATTAGGAATGCCCATCTCTTCTTATCGAATTCAAAGTTTGAAAATTTACATATTTAAATTAAAATAAAGTCATTTTAATAAGTTATATTAAAATATAACTTATTTTATATTTGTTCGAATTAAACCAAATTTATTCTAGTCATTTTAATAAGTTATATTAAAATAAAATTATTTTATAGTTGTTCGAATTAAACCAAATTTATTCTAATATTTAAATTTGATTCAGAATATAATTAATTTTAATTTAATTATATTAATTTCGAGCCAAGATTGTACAACATTATAGTGAGGCTTGAGTACTTGCCAAAAAGGATATGGGGTGGTGGTGAAGAAATGTAAGACCTTAAAGTGGTAGGGAGTGTGAGAGCATTGTTAATGATGATCCCATTGGTGTTATGATTGCTATTAGTGATTTAATTGCAAGAAAAAGTTACGTGACTCTATGCTATTTGCTAAATCAATTTGATTCCATCAACAAAGAAAATGTGCCAATGCGTAGTCGCTTCAAAGATATTGACATGCATTGAATGATATAATTAATAAGGGTGAAACATATCTATTCAATTTCTATTCTAATTTATTTTATTAAAAATCAATCACTTTATTAATTAGTTGATCAGTTTTTATAAATTAATAAGTTCTTATAAATTAAAATTAATTAATTAATTTTTATTTCACAAGCTTTTTTAAGTTCTTCGATTGATAAGAAAAATCACTTTTGATCATATTTAAAATTCTTTAATTTTATTTAATCTTTAATCGATTTTATGACAGTGTAATATTGATTAAACCTTTTAAACTTTAATTTTTTTATCTTACTTGTTTAATTTCTGATCCATTTTTTAAAACATGGCATAAAACACAAACCAAAAAACTTTTTTTTAATTATTTTATAGTGGATAAATGTACGATAGTATAAAACCCCAAGTCATAAAAATAATCATCTGCTTTCATTATGTTGATTAGTGATTATCAAATTTCATTAATTTGATTAGAATAAAAGGTGGAGATTTTTGTTATTTTAAAAATGATTTATGAATTAAAAACTTAAATCATTTTAATACACACTATTATATAATTGATAATATTTATGTAATTGTTTTAACTTAATTTTAAAGATTAATTACCAAAAATGCCCGAACTTTCATCCATTTTTTAATTATAGCCTGAACTTTAAAAAGTAACAATAAAATATTCAAACTTTTAATTTTTTTCAATTTTAGTTAAACTTCAAAAAGTAGTAATAAAATGTTCAAACTTTTAATTTTTTTCAATTATAGCTCCATGTTAATGTTTCCATTAAGTTTGTTGACGTGACTTGCTACGTGTTTCAGAAACCTTAACTATTAATAAATGTCAGCCAAAATTAACACAACAAATGAAGATTAATGAAACGACGTCATTCAATCGTATAATTAAAACAATGTCGATGTTTTAAAATGACCTAAATTAGATTATGCAGCCACGATGACTTTACGCTTTGATTTTAGTTTTTCCTTCGTTTTTAGTTTGTTCTCTCGACGCCCTCACCCTTCAATTTTTAGATTACGCAATCACGACGCTCTCACGTTAAGAGCATACGGAGAACGAACTAAAAATGAAGAGCTTACTAATGTAATATGCTGTAATGCGAGAGTAGTTTCGGACATCAGAATAACAAACAGAAAACAAAAGGATGAGGATATCGGGAGAACAACAGAAAATGTCGGGCTATAATTGAAGAAAATTGAAAGTTTAAGCATTTTATTACCACTTTTTGAAGTTTGGGCTAGAATTGAAAAAATAAAAGTTTAGGTATTTTATTGTTATTTTTTAAAGTACGGGTTATAATTGAAAAATTGATGAAAGTTTTGAATTTTTTTTGTAATTAACCCTAATTTTAATAACAAATTCTATAATTATTTGTATAAAAATCTTTAAAAGTGTATTTTAAAAATTATATTCTTTAATAATTTTAAAATAAAAATACATTAAAAAAACCACGTTTTGTATGTTTTAGGCTTTTAATTAACCAATCGAGTCATTTCTTCAAAAAAAAAAAGTAACTAATCGAGTCAACGGGAGTTAGAACCATCAAGAATTGGTAATTAAGTCAAAGAACTAAAACATGCATTGTCGTCAATCCAATGAAAGCCCAGCACCCATTTAAACGCAGTGTCGTTTTCCTGCTCCCAGCTCTCCTCTGCTTCAATGATTTTTGTTCTAAACCATCTTCTATTCATTTTGCTCTTCACGTGAAAAACCCACAAAGTTTAAATTGCTCTGTCTTTTTACTTTTAATTTGATTTCAGAGTGTTAGTGAGTAGAGTTATAGTTGGACTGTGAAATAGTAAAGAACGAAACTTTGCTACCAAATGCTTTTTCTTTCACTTTCTCTTGCTTTTTGAGTTGTTCAAAACCATGGCTGATGATCTCTGCTTCTTTTCGAAGGTTTGTTTACGATAGTCATTGAACGAAATATCGTTATCTCCTTTTTACTGTTTACTATTTAGCAATTTATTTTCTTTTTTATTGATTTTTCTCATGTTATCTTAAGTCTTTGTGATGCTTTGTGATCTGGGTTTTTGTTTGATTAACGTGCTGTATTCCTAGATTTACGGGTTTGCTTTGCTTATGCATACAAACGGGCAGCAGCAAACCCAGATTGTCTTTTTTCTTGTGGTTCATTATTCGATACTGTTATTGCTGGGTTTTTGTTTGTTTCACTAAGGGTACTACTTGTATTATTAGATTGGCAGCTGAGGTACTTTGCAGGAACAATTCAGATGAAATTTTAATGACTTGTCACTGAGGTTTAACAAATTTTTGACTTCTGGGTAATCCTTGAATAACAGGATAGCTTTATCTTTAAGGCTCCTAAGAAGTCCTCGCTGGTGTTGAGGATGCTTGTGTTGGGTTTTGTAGTGGTATGCAGTGTGTACATATACGAAGTCTGTCATAAACAATTTGGCTTCAGCGGCAAGAGTGAATTTTTTGGTGTTGAAGTGGTAGAAAAGCCATGCATGAAACCTAACATTGAACTTTGGGAAATCCCTTACGTCCACTACCCAAAGCCCAAAACATATAGCAGGTATTTCCCCTATAGCATTGGCATTATGTCATGATTCTATGTAAGTCTTGATGAACCTTGTTTGGTGCATTGTAGGGGTGAATGTGTTTGCAATCCTGTGCGGTATTTTGCCATTCTGTCAATGCAGAGGTCTGGGAGTGGATGGTTCGAGACATTATTAAACAACCATACTAACATAAGTTCAAATGGGGAGGTTTTCTCTGTTAAAGTTAGGAGGAGTAATGTTTCAATGATTATAGAGACTTTGGACAAACTTTACAATCTGGATTGGTTAAGTAGTGCTTCCAAGAATGAATGTACAGCTGCAGTTGGCTTAAAGTGGATGCTCAATCAGGTGAGAGTTTTACTCGTAGTGTGTTATTTCACGTGTCTATTTGTCAGTGGTTTTATTTGCTAAGCATGCCAGATGAGTAGTAGCATCATTACTTGACAATTTATTCTTCGTAAGATCTGTGTGAAAATGTTATTAGCCTCAGTTCCACATGACTTCTAGTTTAACATGACCTGCTAATGGTATAGAATGTCGTTGGTGTAATTGATTGCTACTTCTTACCTCACACAGTTTTTCTTGATGGGTTCCCACTGTCTTCCATTTGATCTCACGATCAAACAATGAGAAGAAACAAGTTCTGATTCTTGTGGCCATAGTATTGCAGACATTCCTGTTTAATATTGTGTGTTTTGCAACAGAATAATCAACTTTCTTTGGCCTTCTGTCGAGGTAGGCAGGAAGACTAGCTTGTATAGAGTGTTTTCTGGTATATTTGAATGATACTGTTACGGACTGGGGACTATGGTGGCGTTGAAGCTGTATGTTATTGTTCAAAGTTTATGCCATGCATCTCTTTTTCTGATGGTTGTTCTGGTAGATCTTTTATGTATCTAAGCATTGATGGATCGGGCAGTGAGCCCCCATTGAATAGTTTAGTAAATAAATCTAATGCAGACTCTTTTTCTGGACAATGCTTTATGGTTCTTGATGGGTGAACCTGGGATGTGCTTTGCTTTGTTGAATGATGACATTTAGGAAGAGTGGCTTAATGAAACTATTGTGACTCATTTGTTTATCACATTTTGCTTGCCATCAAAGAACTATTTGTATTGTGGTTAATTGTAAGCACTGGGAAAAGTGAAATCTGCTACCGTCAAGACTATATATACCTTTCTCTGAACTGTATTTTTTGCTTATATTGCTTTAGGGTGTGATGCAATATCATGAAGACATAGTACAGTACTTTAAAACCAAGGGTGTTTCAGCTATTTTTCTCTTCCGGAGAAATCTTTTGCGCAGGATGATTTCAGTTCTAGCAAATTCTTATGATCGAGATGCTAAGCTATTAAATGGGACTCACAAGTCTCATGTACATTCACCTCATGAGGTTACTGTCTCTAAGATAGCCTGTCCACCTCCTTTCTTCTTTTTCTTATTAGACATATCTAATTCTACAAGTAATGGTTCAGGCAGAGATACTGGCTAGATACAAACCTTCCATCAATGCAACATCACTGATATCAAGCCTGCGGCAAGTAGAAGACATGTCGGCCAAAGCCTTAGAGTACTTCAAGAGCACTAGGCACATGATTCTTTACTACGAGGATATAGTCAAGAATCACACTGTAAGGAAATTGTCGATTTATTTCTTTATTGTTTTGGTTCAGCTAATTCAATGTTCTTAGAAATGGAAAGATATTACAGATTTTCCTGCCTTTGGATTAGCAGGAGCTATTTGATGTTGAAGATTTTCTGAAGGTTCCTCAGAGAGATCTTTATAGTCGTCAAGTAAAGATACACAAAGGACCGTTATCTAGTCAGATTGAGAACTGGGAAGAAGTTGAAAAGGCCCTTAAAGGAACTCACTATGAAAGTTTGCTGCACGGTGATTATAAAAAATGAACAGATGTTATAAATAAGATACTCTGTTGATTTTGACCACCTTCCAGTCAGAGAAGCAGGCAGATTTCCACCTGATGAAATTTTGGCTACCACATTGTTTTAAAAAAAATTTCTTGATTTTCCTTGCACTAATCAGCATTTGATTTATTCTTTTGGTGTTTTTTTTGTACTCCTATAGAGAAAAAAGGTATATTGTAACTAAAGAAAATAGAGAAGAAGGTATATTGTACTAAGGAAAATAGAGAAGTGCTTCACATTGCAGTCTCTAGTGATGTCCTCGAGGCTTGAACCTCAAACAGACTTGAAAGAACAATAGCATTCGAAATCAAGATTTCTATTTTTGTAAGCAATCTTTGTTGTCTTCAAATCAAGACAGGAACCATTATGAGGAAACTGTTCTGCATTCATTTTGCTGTTGAAAGAACCATTATGAGGAAACTGTTCTGCATTCATTTTGCTGTTGAAAGCTTTCTTAATTCTTTATATAGTATTCGATGATCAAATCAATCCTATTTCCCATATACAGAGAACAACGCAGGAATTTCTTTAGAAGAGCCTTGGAGAGTAATGACATCGTATGTGACCAAGCAATCTCTTACTTGCAATGTGAAGTATCTTGCAACTTGGGACGAAACGCTATTATCATTGTCTCCAGTAAACTTCACAAGTACAAAATTAGTGGCATGCAAATGGGGCTCTTGCCTTTTGAAGATAACATAAAGAAATCTGGGAAAGGAAAATTTTGGCTTAATTGTGTCTCCACTTTCGGTTGGTGGGTCTTCAAACAGTGCCGGCCCTGGGCAAGGGCAGGCAGGGCACCTGCCCAGGGCCCATCCTCACTAGGGGCCTACCTTTAATGTAT
>JAOSBL010000211.1:34175885-34186051 GCA_027568915.1 Erythroxylum roraimae
AACTGGGCAAGTTTTTCAGGAAATAGAAAAATAGATACTGATTCTGATTTATCCAATTTTGTAGGAGATTTGGCAGCCGACGTTACGGATGCTATGTTACAGGAGAGTTTGGCTATCAAATATCCATCTGTGAAGGGAGAAAAAGTTGTTACTGATTCAAATAATGGTTGTTCAAAAGGTTATGGTTTTGTTAGGTTTGGCCATAAGAATGAGAGGACTAGGGCCATGGAAGAAATGAACGGAGTTTATTGTTCAAGTAGGCTATGGGCATAGGTGTGGCAACCCCTAAAAAGTCATCTGCATATCAGCAACAACATTATTCTTCACAAGGTATATCCTGAAGCTTATTGCTACTGCTGAATAATGGCATTTGACTTTTGCTTCTATATAACTTTGTCTCACTGGGTACCTACTCCATCAACAACTTTTCTTGTGTTGCCAACTAGTTTATGTCTTGGTTGATTATATGAGATTACAGTACTGTTACTGCATATTTTGCCTAAAAACAGATAATTCTTGTTGGATTTTAGAACTAGAAATTAACTAAAATATAATAGAATAGAAAAGAGATAATGCAAGTGGTAATTTATTAATGGGTTGCACTTTACATTGGCGTTGAAGGCCTAAATATGTAGGCAATGAAATTATAAACTTAGCTAATATCTCGGTAAAGATTAACCAAAGAAATAAAAAATTTAAAAGTTTAAATCCTAACAAATAACATATCTTAACTTTATTACTCTATCATACTATTCCCAAATTTTATCTTTAAACAAAAGTCACATTTTTTACAACTTTGAATCATTCTCTAACCTTCCCTCTTGATTCAAAGTTGTATGACTTCTTGAATCTGATGATATACTTCTCATCATCTTTCAATAGTTGGAGCACATCTCTCTATAATTCTTTTCTTTGGAGTACATCTCTCCAATCTTCTCAATAAAGCACTTCTCTCTATTCTTTAACATGAGCAATTCTCTCATCACTCATCTCCATAAAGCTCTTCTCTCTATGATACGTTTTGGTGCACTTCTCACTAACTAGAAGAGGTCGTCTTCTTCAATATCACTTGCACTGTATTTGCTTGTTCTTCATTATTAAACTTGCAATCCTTTTTCAAATGTTCAAATCGTTTACACTTAAAGTATTGAGACTTCTCTTTATACACACAATCTCTCTTTTTATGACCAAACTTCTCGTAATGGACACATTGAGGAATGTTTCCTTTCTTCTTTTATGGCAGAACCTTTGCTAGATAGGCTCCCTCCACCATCTTTTCAATTTATTATTTTCTCATGGCCCTTCTTTGCTTGGTTAGTTTCTCTCTTAATCTCTCATAGGTCCCTCAAGATCTTTGAGGCTCTGATACCAAGTTGAAGTTTTTAAAAAATAAAAATACAAGAACATGTATAAGATAAGATTAGATTACATAAGATAAAAGAATACATAACATGAAGTTTATTATCTCATCATAACAATGAACTTGGTTGCCTTTTATAGGAAATACAAAAAACTCAACAACTTTTAGATAGAGATTTCAAACAATAAATCTGGCTTATAAGATAAGATTAAAAAACAAACTAAAGACTTATTCAAAAGTAATTCTGACAACTCTACAATTTTGAATTAATTACCAATACTTCTTCCTGCTTATATGCTTATGCATTTGCAGTATGGATATAGAATCCCTTAATAGTTGCAACATTTTGTTGCTTGTGGAGGGGAGTTATCACTTTGTGTTTTTTTACTCTTTATTTCCTTGCATATGTTTTCTTCTTCATTTCATTTCTTGTGTTTTTGTTTGAAAAACTATGTACGAAATTTTAGCTGTTCATATGGTGGTGAAGGTGATGTGCATTTGTCTTAGAAAAGGAACCTAAGGACATTTGTGATGCATTGTCTCCATAAACTTGTTTGTTGATAGAGTTGATTACTGTCTGCTTGCCTTCGTGGTATTGTGTTATGTGCCTGGTTCTGGTGAGCTTTCGCTCGGCCTCTGCCCCATCGAGGAATGGTCTCTGCGAAGGAAGCTTACAAGCGGGAGAAATTATTTACACTTTGTATAGTTGAGTTTTGGTGGAAAAATTAAATGGCTTTTTATTCCCTGAACTTCCCCTTTTATACATTTTCTTTTTCTGAAGCATGGAAAATAAACTATCCTAATGCACGTGGAGCACTTCCCCTAAGAAATAGTAATGCTAAAAATGGAAACATAGCAGCAAGAACGTAACCACAGCCTAATCGTTTCTGCTTGTGCCTTAATTAATGGCAACTTCCTAATAGAAACTAGAAAAAATCAAATGCATAATAAAAATGTGTTGAATATGTGTTAGGATGTAATATTCCTCCCTCCTTGGAACGACCTTGTCCACAAGGCCATTACATATCAAGGTTTGATTATGTGTCCGACAAGTCTTCCTCCACCAAGGTGTGCCTTTTGAGCTGTTTTTTTATCAATGCAATGTGCATAACTGGGTGGACTTTACTCCCTTTAGGAAGAGTGGCTTGTATGCCACTGGTCCTACATGCTCGATGATTTGGAAAAGTCTATAATATTTTGTGAATAATTTATGCCTTCGTTCTCTAGATAAGGAGTGTTGCTGATAAGGATACAACATAAGATACACCCAATCACTTACTTCAAATTGGCATTCCTTCCTTCCTTTGTCATAGGTTACCTTCATCCTCTCTTTGGTTTTAATGAGTTACTACTACAGTTGGCGAAGGATTTGATCCCTCTTGCGTAACTTCAAGTCCACCTCAGCATCCTTCATAGACCCGGCTAGTAAATGTCAAAACTGGAGGTTTTTGGCCATATACCACCTCAAATGGAGTGAGTCCAGTGGAAGAATGGCAACTAGTATGGTAGCAAAATTCTTTCCATGATAGCCATCGAGTCCACTATTTTGGGTGCTCCCCTTTAAAACAACGTAGGTACATTTCAAGGGTTCGGTTGGTTACCTTTGTTTGACCATCTATTTACTGGTGGTAGGATGAAGAGAAGCGAAACTCTGTCCCCTGTAATCAGAATAATTCCTTCCAAAATGAGCTGGCAAACAAGGGATCTCGATCACTTACAATTGATTGTGGGATGCCATATAATTTGAGAACATTGTCGTAATATGCTTGAGCAACATTGCTTGCAGTGATAAGTGTCGTCAGAGTGATAAAGTGGGCCATCTTGGACAATCGATTTACTACTACCATGATTGTTGTTTTTCCTCTAGAATTTGGCAGGCCTGTCATGAAATCCATAGATACTTCATTCCTTACTGTAGTAGGTGTGGGTATGGGTTGGAGAAACCCACTGGGTATGCCTTGTTCCTTCTTATTCCGTTGGCATGTGTCGCACGTTTTGATATTTTCCAATATCTGTTTCTTCATTCCCTACCAGTAGAATTGTGATCATATGCGTTGGAGTATTTTGTAGAGCCCTTCATGGGTGGTAGAATGGAAACCGTGTATGACTTCTGTTGTCAACGGGGAAGAGGGTAGTAAGTAAATTAGACCTTTGTAGAAGAGTAAACCATCCTTACATGACCATGGCCCTAACAGCTCCCCTTCTTGAAAAAGCTTATGTAGCTTGTGCATATCCACGTGATTTTTATTTTCTTCCTGAATGGTCTCTAACTAAGCTGGTATAAACACTGATATTGCCATCACCTGTGCTGGTTCATGGCATTGGAATAGAGCGTCTACCTCCGAATTCTCCTTCCCTACTTATTCAATGGTAAAGTCATATCCCATTAGCTTGCTGAGCCACCGTTTTAAGTTGTGGCAGTGATGCGTTGGCCCTACAAATATTTCAGGCTTTTGTGGTTAGTGTGGACCACAAATGTCCATCCCAGCAGATATGGGCACCACTTCTGTACTATAAGCACCAATTCCAACATTTCTTTTTCGTAAGTGGACAAAGCTGCATTTCTTCCCTTCAGAGCTTGACTGAAGAAAGCTATGGATCTTCCTTCCTGAGCTAGTACTGCACCCACACCCATATTAGATGCATCACGTTCAATAATGAAGGTTTGTTTTTGAAATTAAGTAGAGCTAATATCGATCCCTGCGCCATCACTTGCTTGAGCTCCGAGAATGCATTCTTGGCTTGTATAGTCCATTTGAAGTTATCTTTTTTTAACATATTGGTTAAGGGTGCTACTATCTTCCCGTAGTCTTTGATGAATTTTTGGTAATACCCTATTAGTCCTAAAAATCCTTGTAGTGCTGATATTGAAGTCGGCTTGGGCCAATCCTTTAAAACAACAATTTTGTTTGGCTCCATTCTTACTTCACCTCTACCGATCATGTGCCCCAGATATTGTATCTCTATGGTCCCAAAACAACATTTCTTTTTTTTTGACATAAAGTTGTTGGTTAACTAAAATTGAAAACATAATTTGTAGATGTTGCAAGTGATTTTCCCAGGTAGAGCTATATGTCAAGATATCATCAAAAAAATACTAGGAATTTTTTGCAAATACTGTCGGAAGATATCATTCATCAATGCCTGAAAGGCGGATGGTTCATCAGAGAGTCTAAAAGGCATTACCAGGAATTTGTAGTGATTGTCATGTGTGCGGAATGCATTGGTATTTGGTGATATCCTGCTCGCAAGTCTAATTTTGAAATTTTTTGAGCTCCCTGTAATTCATCCAATAGCTCGCCAATCACTGATATGAGAAACTTATCCTTGATAGAGGCTAGATTAAGGGCTCGGTAGTCCACAAAAAAATTCCATAACCTATCCTTCTTTTTGACTAGCAGCACCGGTGATAAGTATAGACTGGTACTGAGCCTGATTATCCCGCTCTCCAGCATTTCTTCTACTAGTTTTTCTATTTCCTTCTTTTAAAAGTAAGGGTGCCAATAAGGCCTCTTCGAAATTGGACCTATTCTTGGCTTTAAATTGATCTTGTGGCTATGTCCTCGATCTGGCGGAAGTCCATAGGGTTTCTGGAACACTTGTTTGAATTGGGTAAAAATCTGGGCTAAGTCTAGGTGTTGGGCTTTGGCCCAAGCCTTACTTGTTTTCCCCCTTCGTTACATGCAACCACCATCAGCCGCATCAGGGTTCCTCAACCTCCATTCACTCGCAACTCCTTCTCCATCTGCCATTGATCAAGGGCTCGAGACATTGGAGTCCAATTGCTGGTGATAGTCACAGACCACTCCGGCCATTGAAATGCCATTATTAACCATTTAAAATCCCAGAGGATTGGTCCTAGTTTTGCCATCCATTGATCTCATAGGATAGTGTTGCACCCTCCATTTTGATTGCAAAGAATTCCACTTGAAACGAGTTACCTTGGATGGCAATCAGAAGGTTTTGAATTTGCCCTATGCAAGGGACCTTGTCATCGTTCGCCACCATGACCGTCAATAGCACCCCCTCCTCTGCTTTCAATCCCAATCGCGAGACCTATGCTTGATCAAGGAAATTGTGGGAGTTCCTAGTATTCAACAAAGCCACAAGCATTCGTCCTTCATTTCTAATCGGTACCCGCATGATTTGTGGAGCAGCAGATCCTGAAATTGCATGGAGAGATATCTCAACTACTTTGGTTTCAATCTTGGGTTCCCCTTCTTCTTCAGTCACTTCCTCATCCACAATTCTGCAATCTAGGAGGAAGAGCCTCTTGCAACGATGCCCCGATGTATAGATTTCGTCGCAATTGTAGCACAAGTTATGGCATCATCGATCATGAATCTCTTCTACGGTAAGTCTTCTAATTAAAGGATTGGTGTTTCGGGTTATTGGATTGGGTGTGGGTTTTGGTTTCTGGGTATGTTGGTTATTGGTGACAGTATTGGTAAATTTAGTTTCAAGTATTTTTTTTTGTGCTGTTGGTATTTGGTTTCGTAGAGTTGGACGAGGCCGGCAACATGTGGTAACGTTTGTGGGTTTACGGTACAAACATCAACTCGAATGTTCTCTCGAAGCTCGTTGACGAAGCAGCTAATCTTCTGCAATTCGGTTAATGCACCCGTCCTTGCTAATAGTCGATTGAATTGGGATTGATATTCCCGAACAATCCCCTTCTATGTGAGTTTAATGAGCTCTCGATAGAAATCTTCCAACAATGTCAGTCTGTGTCGGTCATTTAGCGCCTGTTGAAATTCCTCCCAGGTAACCTATATACATGAGTCCTTTTGAAAGATTGGAACCAAAGGTGGACTCCTCCTTCGAGATGGTATGCTGCTAATGGAACCTTTTCATTTGCAGGGGTCTTATGGAACGCAAAGAACTGTTCAGCCCGGTCAATCCAGGTGTCGGATCGTCAGCACCATCATATCGAGGAAAATCCAAATGCACTACTCATGGTACAATTGTCCGTTGTGCTTGTTGGAAATTTAATTGCTGGGATGTGTCAGCCCCATTCCTTCTTGTTCCAATTTCATCCAATTATCTTTGTAACTAAATGAACACCTCATGCTTTTCACGTTGCATTTGCATCATCTGCTGTTGGGTGGTTTGAATGGTTTCTTCTATTAATTGTTTGGTTGGATTATGCGGGGACGTGCCATTGTCGGATGCTTGCTTTGATTCCATGTTGTTATGTGCTTAGTTCTGGTGAGCTTTCGCTCAGCCTCTGCCCTGTCAAGGAATGATCTCGACGAAGGAAGGTCACAAGCGGAATAAATTAGTTACACTTTGTATAGCTGAGTTTTGATGGAAAAATTCAATGGCTTTTTATTCCCTAAACTTCCCCTTTTATACATTTTCTTTTTCTTAAGCATGAAAAAGAAACTATCCTAATGCACATTGAGCACTTCCCCTAAGAAATAGTAATGCTGAAAATGGAAACATGGCAGCAAGAATGTGACCACTACAACATAATCGTTTCTGCTTGTGCCTTAATTAATGACAACTTCCTAACTGAAACCCCAAAAAAAATCAAATGCATAATAAAAATGTGTTGAATATATGTTAGCACATAACATATTGCTTTTGCCTTCGTAAGTGGCTGGAATAAATATCACTTCATGTTACTCGTTTTATGTTTCATCACGAGGTGATATGCTCTTAGTGTTCTTCTGTTTCTCAAGTTTGATTTTTAATGCATCTTTGAAGGCAAAATGTTGTATCATGATCATGTAATACATGTGCTAATTTGCAGAAAGATTTTCACATTTATGATGTCTAATTGATGAAGCTTATACATCATTGGAAAACTAAAAAACAATAAAATTTGTGCTACCTAATTACTTTATTATTATTATTATTTATTTTATGCATTGGCCTTTGTGTTGATATGCTGCAAGCCTATATGTTCTATTAAAGAACTGTTATTTTCTTGCTCTTCATGTTTTCAATTGAATTTTAATCAGAAATAATTCGTATGAACTTTGACCAACTTTGGTGTTGGCTGGTGGACATGTTTTAAATGGCTTGCCTGCCCAAGTGATGACAATTAGATTGCCTAGAAATAAACTTTTTTTAACAAAATACAAACTTACTTTATTAAAACTTCTCATTACATAACTCGTTGGAGTTGGGAACCTTACAAAGCTTCCATACACTATACATCCTTTCTTTTTCACTCACATGTCTTTTGATTTTGTACAATACATATGTAATGGCCATATTTATTAGGAAGTAGAATCGGCAATAACTGACTATAATACCAGCCTCAATGTAGATGTTCAAAGGAGTTCAAAGACAATTTGGCTTGATATTTTGACCAAGTCAAATACAACTCATAATTTAGAAGCATATATTAAACCAAGTTTAGTTTCTAACATCCTCCCTTAAACTTGGTTTAATCATTTCGAGCATGTTCTTTAACTTATAAAATAACTCAGCTTTCAAGGGTTTTATGAAAATATATGTTATTTGATCTTTAGATGCCCAATACTTAACTATAATTTCTTTATCTTTAACCAAATCTCGTATGTAGTGATGTTTAATATCAATATGCTTGCTTTGACAAATATTGAATTCTTTGTTAAGGCAATTGCTGATTTATTATCGTAGTAGATTGTTAATGGACCATCTTGTTAGTGTTGTAATTCATTAAGCATCACCCGTATCCAAATCGATTGAGTAGCACAATTTATTATTGCTATATACTCTGCTTCTGTAACTAAAAGAGCAACTACTTGTTTCTTTGAACACCAAGAAAATGCTCCAGAACCAAAATGAAAGACATAACTTGAAGTGCTTTTTCTCTTTTCAACATCACTGGCCCAATCACTATCTGTATATCCAACCAGTTGTATATTTTTTATTATTTGAATAAAATATGCCATCATCAATCATACCTTTGATATATCTTAAAGTTAGTTTTGTGGCTTGCTAATGAGATTGTCATGGTGAATCCATAAATATGCTCATAATTCCCACTTCGTAAACAATATCTGGCCTAGTTGCAGTTAGATACCTTAGACTTCCTATAAGTCTTCTAAAGTTTGTTGCATCAACCAAATCGCCACTGTCATCTTTCACAAGCTTTATCTTTTCTTCAACTAGTGTTAAAATTGGTTTGCACACATCCATCTCGAATTTCTTTAAAATATCTTTTGCATATATTCCATTGTGAAATAAACATGCCTCCATCTGTTGGCTTTACCTTGATACCAAGAAAGTATGACATTAATCTCGTATCTGCCATCTCAAAGTGAGCAACCGTATCCTTCTTAAATTCCAACAACAGTCTTGAAATATTACTAGTAAAATTCAAATCATCTACATAGAGACAAATTGTAACAATGTCTCCTTCCTTGTTGATCTTGATGTACAAAGTATGTTAATATAGACACTTATAAAAACCATGTTCAATGAAACAAGTATCAATACGAGTATAACATGCCCTAGGTGTTTGTTTAAGACCATACAATGCCTTCTTTAGCCAATAAACCTTATCTTCTTCTCCTTGCTTTACATATCCTGGTAGTTGCTCAACGTATACTTCTTCTTCAAGTACACCGTTCAAAAAAGCTAATTTGACATCCATTTGATAAATCTTCCAATTAATTTGAGCGGCAAGTGAAATGATCAAACATATAGTATCCAATCTAGCAACATGTGCAAACACTTTAGAATAATCGATACTTGACTTTTGCTTCTATCCTTTTGCAACTAATCTTGCTTTAAAGCAATCCACTTCTCCATTTGGCTTGTATTTATCTTGTATACCTATTTGACACTGATAGGCTTCTTTCCTTTTGGTAAAGTGGTTAAATCCCATGTTTTATTTTTTTTCTATGGCAGATATTTCTTCATCCATTTCTTTAATCTAATGACCATCATTCACTCCTTCCTTGAACTTTACTGGATCACAATCTCCAAAGAAAGCATAATAGGCAACAACTTCATCGTCATTGTCATCATCACTTTCTTGATAATCTTTCAAATAGGTAGGTAGATGACGTTGTCATTATGAGTGCCTAAGTGAAGATGAAGTAGAAGGAGATGATGCTTTGGGATCAACATGAATTGAGCCTTCAGGAGCTGGAGGTGAAGATGACTCTCCAGTTTGATTAGTCATTTCCAATTCATTGTTTATGAACATTGGTACTGGCAATGATTTCTTTTCTTTTTCTGACCAATCCCATATTCCACTTCTTTAAAAGTAACATCTCAACTAATGATCACTTTTTTAGTCTTTGGATAATAAAGCTTAAAACCTTTTTGTTTTCATGCTATAACCGAGAAATATACATTTTTATGCCTTGTCATATAGCTTCTTTCTTAACTCATCAGGCACATGTGAATATGCTATGCAACCAAACACTCTCATATGACTAAGATTAGACTTTTGTCCACTCCATGCTTCTTATGGAGTTTTACACGAGTACTTATTTAAAATATTGACCACACAAAACTCGACCTTTACCCAAAACTTTTAGGTAACTTCTTACAAAATAATATATTTCTTACCATATCCATAATAGTTCTATTTTTCTTTTCTGCCACTTCATTTTGTTAAGGAATGTACCTAGTTGTCAACTGATGCTTAATTCTATACTTTCTTAAGAAATCATTACAAACAATATATTTAGTGCCTCTGTCTGTTCTCAAAGTCTTGAAAGATTAACCACTTTGTTTTTCAATATATGCTACAAACTTCTTAAGCACTTCATGTGTAATGTCCCATATTAGGGGTTAGGATATTAAGAAAATTCAGTACATTTTATGCTTTGCATATTTGAATATTTGCTTATTTGTG
>JAOSBL010000211.1:34211074-34228972 GCA_027568915.1 Erythroxylum roraimae
GATCTTTTACCATTTAAACATTTGCACCAGCTTAATGAAAAAATGTAATACATATATATATATATATATATGTCCTGAATGAATATAATTGACGACAAGAAAGGAACAAGTATCAATAATTAGAGCTCAAAGCACTCACTGAATGTTACGAGTCTTGTCATAGGAGATCATTTACCATTTAAACATTTGCACCAGCTTAATGAAAAAATGTAATACACACACATATATATATAGTGCACTGGTCACTTAGATTACATACCTCGCATTCAGGATATAAAAGTTCTTGATTTAGCAGTTCAAAATCAGTGTTTGTAGAGGCCAAGCAATGATTTCTCCCTCTCCTCAACTCTCTTCCTTGCAGCCTCCCTTGCTTTAAGAGCTGCCTTTTCTTCTTGAGATACAACCTTTGGCTTGTCATCATGCCGCTTTCTCTTGTTAAGAGTAATTGCTGAAGGAGCACCTTTTACATTTCTCATAGGGTTTAACGAAGCTGAAACAACTCGACCAGTTGGTGGCCCACTTTGAATCAGACTTTTACTTTCTTTTATTGAAGCTGCTGATGATGCTGACAAAGGCTTTTTCAAGCTGAATTCTTTATTCTTGGAATCTGATGAGCCCTGAACGGCAGCATATGCTTCCTCCTTGGAAACCCACTTGCCTATTGCAAAGGACACAAGTTAATATATCATGAGCATGATATGACTTGAATTGAGGTTATCCAAAATAGGGCATAGGTGAAAAGGCTAATGTTATGAAACATACCTATAGTATCAGCATAGTAAAAGCCTGAATTTGGATCATATTGTAAACCATTACGTCTGTTGAAGTAATAGCCTGAAGTGCTATCATACTCCCACTCTGTGAACATCAAGACAACATTTGAACTCAACAAAAGACTGAAGATAAATAAACATCAAAATTTGTAAAAAACTGCCTCCTAAAAAGGCTATTCAGAAAGCACTCCATAGATTTATTTCCTTGATC
This sequence comes from Erythroxylum roraimae, assembly GCA_027568915.1. NCBI lineage: Eukaryota > Viridiplantae > Streptophyta > Magnoliopsida > Malpighiales > Erythroxylaceae > Erythroxylum > Erythroxylum roraimae. Next base: position 34,212,059 of record JAOSBL010000211.1, read on the forward strand.
AGAAGTGGGCAAATTTAGATTCATGCAGACAGATTTCAAATTAAGCCTAATGATCCAGTCATCAGACCATTTTAGAGTGGAGACAACGACCAAAAAAAAAAAAAAACACTTCAAAAATTAGGGCCTTTCTAGAAGTCAGCTGATGATAAATATATATAATAGCATTTGTGATAGCTCCCGTGACTCCAGCCATAATTTCTACCAGACTGAATACTTATGTCTGCCAAAACAACACCTGAAGCTAGTCTTTCAACCTAACAAGAATAAGTAACCAACCCAAAAAGCAGTAAGAAACTACCATTTCCACCAAGCACAACAAATGGGTGCAACATGAACAAGACAAACCAAATTCCTTTATCTTGACTAAATCATACTGAATACAATGATGTAAACAAGATTACCCAGCACAAAATGGATGTTGCTCACAAGTCAACATTTAGTTTTGCAAGAAAAACCCAAAATCTTGCAGTTAATATCTTAAATCTTAGAGTACCAATTCTAACCCAAAATCTTGCGGTTAATGTCTTAAATCTTAGAGTACCAATTCCATGACCCACAATGTCTGCCAAGCTTCATAATGAGTAAATTCCTCCCAACCCAAAAACACACCTTCCCCGTGTTAATGTAATAGCCATTGCAGGTAACAATACAAGTGTTTTCTGATCTTACTAAATTAAAGTCCTTACCCTCTTGACCCTCTATGGCATGGACAGTACTCGCCTCCTTGAAAGTTGCTATGTCCTTCTGATAGCTGCGTTTAGCTTTCTAGAAACCATTTCAAATCAAAAGATATCGTAGTTAAGTTTCAATTCCAGCACCAAAAACAAAAAGCAACCAGAATTCTGTAAAAATTGAAGTCCAAAGTGCTTTGTCACATTTTTCACATAGGTAAGAATACTAACTGAGAACGAAGACATTGAAAACAATAACAAACAACTTAAGCTTAACATATAACGTTCCATTTGTCATCCTAAACCATTCCAAAACGCCAACTCCTATAGTCATCTTAAGTCTTACCTTCCCGCCTAAACTAGCAAGGATCAAACATTTTGTCACCATTGATTAGAGAATTGCATGAAGCTATTAGAGAATTGCATGAAGCTATACGTATATTAACAAAATAAGAAACTAACTGTTTCAATCTGCTCAAGGGCTCGGGCGGCTTCCTTCTGCTGCTTCTCTTTTCGAATATTCTCTTCTCTCATAGAAGCAAGCCTCTTGGCTACATTGTCTTTGTGGCGCTGACCTAGCTCGTGGTTCCTTATGCTCGCTGGATTGTTTGATATAAAGATCTTGCAGAAGTCGCACCATTTGTTGCCTTGACTCACCCAATACTAGAAATTTAAGAAAACCCACAAGTAAATTCAGAAGCGTTACTGGTTAAACAAATTAAAAAATGAAATAGAGAGGTCATCGTCTACCTTGAGTGGGTGAAAATTTTGTCTAGAAATTGAAAGATGGAGACAAATGAATGTTTGTCATTGACGTACCTCAGTCATATTTCTAGGGAATTCGGAGGCTTACGAGGATGATGAATTTGGGAAAAGGACTGACTACTTGATCGACGTTTAACCAATCCCCAAATCTCCGGCCTCCAATCCGTTGTCGTTTAGCTCTCCTTGTTTCTGTCTCCTCTCTCGTCGAGCACAGGGCGGAAGCGTGTTTCGAAGTCCGAACCCGTTCGTACTCAACGAACCGCTCCATTTATCTAAAAACTTATTCTTTTTTTATATTTTACAATTGTTATTAATTATAACAATTTTTCTATAATTAATAAATTATTATAAATTAAAATATATTAATTAATTTTTATTTAATAAATTTTAATTAAATTTTAAATTCTTAATAATTAAAAAATCTTTTTTAATTATATTTTTAATTCTTTAATTTTATTTATTATCTATTTTAACTTTTTAAATATCTTTTTTCTTTTTTTAGATTTAATTTTAATTTTAAAATATTAGATTTTAAAATATTATTTCCTTACTTCCCTCAAAAAAAAAAATTATTTCCTTACTATAACTAATTAGTTAGTTGTACTAAAAACGCATGGTTCGCTTCCACCGGAGCTCGCAAGACCACCGTGAAAGAAGGATGCATCCCCGTTGCCCTTCGAAGCCCTAATTCTCGAAATTTCATTTCCTGGAAAACCCTAAAATCCCCGAATTGAACCTCAACAATGGACGAATCCTTCTTGTTGATGCTCTCCAACCTCATACATCTCCAGAATTCCATGGACCCCGCCACCTCCCTTCTCTCCTCCTCCTCCACATCCGCCGCCTCCCCTTCCCTCTCCTCGCAGTCGCCGGCCTCCCTCCTCTCAGCCACCTCCTCTGCAGCGCCTCTCCTTTTCTTTACCCTTGCTTCTCTCCTATCCTTCCTCGCCTCATCCAAGTTGCACTCCAAGCAGCGAGCCGCTGCCGACGGCGGCGGAAACTCTAACAACAACACCAACCGCGTCCCGCCGGAGAAGACGTCGGAGACCTCTGCGTACTCTGTGGCGGCTTTCCGGGCCCTCTCCACCGAGCACATATGGTCACTGGAGGCTCCTCTGAGGGACGCGCAGTGGAGGTCCTTGTACGGCTTGTCGTATCCCGTGTTCACGACTGTGGTTGATAAGCTTAAGCCTCACATAGCTGCGTCTAACCTCTCTTTGCCGTCTGACTACGCGGTGGCGATGGTCTTGTCGAGGCTTGCTCATGGGTACTCTGCCAAAACGATGTCGGCTAAGTACGCTCTTGAGCCTTACTTGATTTCTAAGATCACTAATATGGTTACTCGCTTGTTGGCCACTAAGCTTTATTCGGAATTTATTAAGATTCCTGTTAGTAGGCGTAGGTTGATTGAGGCTACTCAAGCTTTCGAGGAGTTGACTTCTTTGCCTAACATGTGTGGGGCTATTGATGGCAGTGCTGTGAAGTTGCATAGTGTTAGGAGTGATCATGGTGGTGGAAACTTGCATCGGTGTAGATATGGGTATGATTCAATTTTGTTGCAGGTTGTAGCTGATCACAAGAAGGTTTTTTGGGACGTTTGTGTTAAGGCTCCTGGGAGTAGTGATGATGCTACGCATTTGAGGGATAGTTTGTTGTATCATAGGCTTCTTTCGGGGGATGTTGTGTGGGATAAGGTTATCAATGTTAGGGGTCAGCATGTAAGGCCGTTTATAGTTGGAGATTGGTGTTATCCTTTGTTGTCATTTCTGATGACACCCTTTTCACCAAATGGGACAGGAACTCCAGCGCAGAACCTGTTTGACGGGATGTTGATGAAGGGGAGATCTGTTGTTGTGGAAGCTATTGGGTTGTTGAAGGCGAGGTGGAAGATTTTGCAGGATCTAAATGTGGGTCTTAATCATGCTCCCCAGACAATTGTAGCTTGTTGTGTGTTGCATAATTTGTGCCAGATTGCTAGGGAACCAGAGCCTGATATCTGGAAGGAGCCAGATGAGAGTGGAGCCCCAGCAAGAGTTCTCGAGAATGAGAAAGCACTTCATTTTTTTGGGGATAGTTTAAGGCAGGCACTTGCTGATGATTTGCATCAAAGGCTTTCTTCAAGGTAGATGCATTCTGCAATATTAAAACTTCATGGCAGCTCTAACTTGTTTAGGTTATTTGTGGGTTTACTTCTGCATTGTTATTCAACTACTACATCGATAATATTGGATTCAGAAATTGTAAACTTCACGTGTAGCGTATCTTCTTTATTGAATGGGGCAAGCTAACTCGAAAATGGAATCCTGCAATTAGGGAATGGCCATACCTAGCTGTTGTCAGTTTGTAGTTGGTACTGTGTTAGATGTTGATGTCTTGATAGCTTGTGTATTCTTCTTTCCTTAATTCAGAGCAAAGTTATTGGTGGATGTAAGCTATGTAGACGCAGACTTCTATCACTTTGAAGGAAACCTATGAATCTGTTAAACATTTGTTAAGAGTTCATGCATTAACTTATTTGTGCATATAATAGAAAGTAACTTTGTTTTATTTATAACTGAACTTATATTAAAGGAAAATGCTTAGAGTAAGATTCTTTTACAGATTTCATACCAAATACTGGTGTCTAAGGTTTCATGTCACATTGATCACGCCCTGAACTATGAATTTTAGTGTATTTAACCTAGCTGTATAATTAACATCTATACGCTTATTGCATCAGTTTACGCATTCCTTTTTTATTCTCTTGCCTTATCTTTATTTCTCTTTGGAAGAGAGCTCCATTGCTGCGCAACCTTTATTGCGGCAAATAACTTACAATTACTGTAAATAGCACGGTTTTCCAACTTGCAGCTTACTGGATTTAGGTAGTTGACAAGCCGATGTGAATATTGTGTCTGGACTAAGTGCCGAAGGATGGATAATACTTATAAAGGATCTATTAGGCCCTATTTTTTTGAGTAAACGAACTCAACACATATTCTGATCGCAATGATGAGTGCTGAATATGGAATAGCTCTAATTTCTAAGGCAGCATTAAAATTACATGCCAACCAAGGCCACTGTTTACAATCTCTCTTGAAGCCTGCAATCGGTATAAGCAACTTTTAACCATTGCATCTTGGGTTTGAGAAAGTCACGTTAATCAGAAAATGTAAAGCCCAAGTTGCAATATCCATAGTCCAGCAAGAAAATGGCGATCACCGTTTAGTGCATAAGGTGCCAATTTCTTAATCATGGATCTTACTGAAAGGTACACGCAGGTCAAGCCATTCTGAAAAGGTTCGATTCAGTTGATCCATCAATTGATGAATCCAGCGCTAGATTAATCAAGTGGCCATCTCCAGCTTCATTGCAAAGAACATAACTAGCCATCCTTCTCGAGGATAAGAAACGAAAAGCACCATAAAATGTAGCAACAATCGTTGATCATCATATCAATGCCTGCCTGCTACTGCTACAAGTCTCAAAACTAATCCTTCTTCTGATGTTTAACCCAGACAAACATTAGGATCCTCTTCCTCGGAGTCAAATTCAACCTGCATACAATTATAAGCGGTTTTAGTTACAAACGGATACACTCATCTAAGTTGCTTAAGTTTTCAATTGACAGCAAAAACCTAGATGTAGAAGCAGTAGCTAAAGAATGACAGAGAAAATGTCCAAAGTGGATAAGGGTAATCATTCTGAAAAGCAGATCACATTTTCATCCTTAAACCATCTTCCATGGCAATCTCGCTTCCAGCCTGCTTCAATAAATTTGAGTTCTCTCTCTTGACGTGCCCGGAAATCCAATTCTTCGGGTGTATGCGACACACTTGATGCTTGAGTTGCAGGATATGAACCAATTACTCTAGGAATAATTGCTGCATTCTTGACATGCCCCTGACTTGATTTAGCATCAAACTTCTGGCTCTCAGAACTCTCCTGGGGGAGTTTCTTACATAGAGCCTCGGCAGCAGCCTTTCGTGTATGGTCAATTAGTGGTTTGCTTGGTAACTGAACCCTTTTGCTGGAATTACCAGAATTGTTAGAGCCACCAGAAGAGTCCGATAAGGCTAATCTCTTACTTATCTCATTTTGCCTACTCAACTCTCTTTCCTTCAGCCTGGATTCTGCAGCTAAGTGACGTGATCCTTTCCTGTGCATCTGCAAAGACAGCATTTCAACAAACATTCAAACAATTTAGGAGAAGGCGGCTTTGCATCTGAGAACAAAGATACTAATTGGCTCTCAGAACAGCAACATTAAATACCCCAATAACAAGAATCCATATAATTGTCAAAACTTAATACATTATGTGATGAAAACAGATATCATTGACCACAAAAGTTCAAGGGAAAACACTAAGAAAGAAGCTATCTTTCAAATCCAGCTTAAAAGTATTAAAACAGCTAATATCTTAGCCTGAAGAACTCACGTAATGCCTTAATAGTATCTAGAATACAAAACTATAGTCTTGCAGAAAGAAGATTACAAGGAATTAAAAGGGAAGACAATAGAGGACGACAAGCTTACATTTAGCATTATAAGAGAATCAAGAACAGGATTGTGAGGGCAGACAAGACATGTGAATTTTCCATTGGAGAGTTTCTTGTAAGAAAACCCATCATCGATCGCTTCGATCAATACTTCTTCCACTCTTCTTTTCCTGTATTGTGCGTCTCTTGCCCAACTGTCTCCTCCAAACACACTCATCTTCACATTTTCTTCCTTCTCGTTGTCTCCAGGTTTTACCTAAAAGCTTATTCTTTTCACCTAAAAAAGCTCCAAGACGACCCACAAGAGTAGATCTCTGGGCCTAAAAGTTCAGTCTTTAATGCTGTATAGTTGAAAGGCAACTTTCACAAAACTAGCCCACTGGGCCATAAAGTGCAAATCTTTGCTACCTTCTTGTGAACATTTTTACGAAAGCAACGAACTTTGCTCATTTTCTACACAATCTTTCGTCTGTCAACATGGCGGAGAGACAAGGGCTGGATCAGCAGCCACAGCAGCAGCAATTAGACCCACCACAGTTGCGGTCACCGTCGCAAGAACAACAGCCGTCGGCAAAGGAAGACATGTTCGGGTGTGTGATGGCATTGGAGGCCTCTTTGCTTCCATGTTTGCCTGCCCGAGAGCTCCAAGCCATTGATCGCTCTCCACACCCTTCACACCAGAGTTAGTTTGCTGCTCATTTCTTGTTATCGTATTATTAACATTAAAAAAAAAACTATATTTGGTTTATGATTTTTAGTAGATGTTTGTTTTATTTCGTTAAGGGAAGAAAAAAGAATGAAGGGAATAAATCTGATAACTTTGTTTGATATGTTCATTTATTCAATAACGATAGAATTGTTCAAATTATGCATTAATCACTTAATTAACTCCCAACATCTTTAATCTTGTGCTTCATATCATGGAGAAGGAGGAGGAAGAAAGAGTTAGTTTGTTTCTAATACAAGTATTTAAAGAGTTGAATATCAAACAAATTTCTAATAGTTTTATTAGTAAATTGATCTCTTATAATTAAGAATAAGAAAATAATTCCTCATAATTCTCTGTCATGTTAATTAGGCCAATCTATGCAATAATTTTAACTTCGATATTAAATAAGAAACACCAACTTAGCCTAAAATATGCGGGCGTGGAATACTAGAATTGCAGGTTTGGCCTCATTATTCTGTTTTTCTATGTCTTATTCAAGTGTATTTTAAGTTGAATAAACTGTTTATTGAACTCTTTCTGCATATTTGCTTATGATGCTTGAAGGAACCAACTTGGACAATATAGAAAAACCAACAAAACTAAACTCTGGATAACTGGACGGATTGATGTGATGTACTTGGGCTCTGCCAGAAGAAGTGATTCATGTGGATGGATTAGTTTCTGTTTGTGGATGTAGAGCATATATAATACGAGGCTGTAGGAGAGCATTGGGAGTCATCGTAGAAATTTCTATATGTTAGGATTATGATTACAAAAATAGCTTTTTGTATATGAAACTGTATACTTTTCATTCATCATTATTAAGTGCACGTTAGTTGGACATAATTGTCATTGGATTGCACTGTTAGCTGATTTCTGACATTTGAGTTATTGATGTTCATCAGCAGTTTTGATTAATTTTGGACTTGCACCTTTAAAAAAGGTTATTCTTCAGGATTTTTCTTGAGATATTAATTTGTAAAGTTTTCTGAGATTTATTACTGTTTGTAATAGATTGAACTAAGAAGATGATGGTAATACGATCTCAAGATATTTTTAGATAGTTTAATATTTTTTTCAAGATGTGTTCGGGTTTTTCTTGTAGTCCACTCTGTGATAGTCCTTGTAACCTACCCTTTTGGTAGGTATTGGTTGCTAGTTTTGCTGGTGTTCTGGTGAATGATCTTTGTAGAATTGCAGTGCTTCAGTAGTAAGATGTGATCATAGACAGTTTTCGTGTTACTTATCAATCATTGTTTTCCCATGGTTTACCTGTCTCTCGTCCGAAAGCATGCCACTATAAAAATGGTCGGTTCTAAACCTTAAGAAAACACGATGTATGTAAAACAGACATTTGTGGGGATCTCGGTGAAAATATGAGTACATGAAGAAATAGATACTTCATAATGCTTCGGCAAGTGAAACATCTTAGCTGTGCACCTAATACTGTAACATCTGGTATGTCCTTCAGAGTTGTACATTTGGACATTAAGATGGTTCTTTTCAATAATGTTTGGTCATTTTCATTGTTGAAGATATGGCTAATGGAAAAACCATGTTATTACCTTAGTTATACTGGTCTATGTGATTATGTAATTCCTGATCTTAACTCTTTGTCTTCGCTAACAAAGCAGTCAGTGAAACAAAATCTGTCTCAACTTATGGGCATACATACTGAAATGATCTACAATTTGTAATGTTCCAGTTGATGTTGAAAGGCATGCTAGGGACTTCATGGAAGCTGCCAAGAAGCTTCAACTCTATTTTATTGGTCTACAGCGCCACGGGCGACCAACTGCGGTTGAAACTCTAAAAGAGGTTAACAAATCTAGCTGAAAGAGATTACACAGTGCTACTTTGCTTTCTGTTTCTGTCATTTGACCTAATAAAGCATTGTTGGTTGCATTTTCACAGGAGATCGCTGTTATGGAAGAAGAATTGGAAAAAATGGATGAGATAGTCAAGAAACGAGAGAGATCGATCCAGGGTTGGACAAAAGAGTTGACTGATCAACTGGACAAGCAGAAAACAGAATTGCAGAGGGTTTAGTGAGCAAGTAATAACCCTGTATTGACCATAAGTGTGTAGTAGTGAATCATGCAGAAGATATACCAAGTTTAGATTGTCTTTTGTTACATGTCAAGCAAGCTCGTGATGTATGTTTGGATCTTTCCTTGGTTGGTATGAAAAGAAAACTTGAAGCAACCTTGTATTAATTAGATGTAGTTTACCTGCAATTAAAGCTTGATCAAAGAACATAAATCTCTAAACAAAGATTCTAAGAACATTTTATATAGCCATCATGGAGTAGCATTACAGTATGGGAAGGCAAAAGCTTGACAATGACAGTAATCTTTCTGCAGAATATCAAAGACCAACTGACTTATGTATTTGTAGACTATTTTTCTTTCTTGAGAATTCATAACCAGTGTGTATCAAAAGGAAAAAAACAAAAAACAAAATAGACGCCTTAATCAATAGAAAAAAAAAAAAAAGACACCAAGAGATATTATTGGAATTGGGCAGACAAGCATGGGCAGAAAGGTCAATGTTGGTCTGTCCTCGTTTAGTACTGCCAACGACGAAACATTGGCATAACAAAGAACTTCATTGTGCCATTGTTACAATGGAATCCATTGCTTGCTCCACAAGCGAAGTAGTAGGGCTGGAACCTTTTGAGCACGAACTCAAACCCATCTCCAGACCCTTGTGTGGTGTTAGCAATCATCTTGGCTCTCCTCAGGTCGCATCTCATTAAGCTCCACATATTTGGCAGCAAGTAAACGCTATGAGGATGTGTGTTGTTCTCACTTGGTGGATCATACTTGAACACTGCAAAATGAACGTCATCTCATCAGCTATTGTATCTAATGAAGATGAAACAAACAATTCACAAGGATCATGTCATATAAACAAAAACTTCCTTCAAAACAACAGAATACTGTCTACATGCCTCACCTAGAGTATCGTTTACATAAAAAGGACCGTTGTTGAAGGACCAGTCAATGTAGTTAAAGCCAAACTGCCAGTTGTTAGCCCCACCAACGATGATCTTCCTTGGAGGATTGTAGCCATGTCTATTGCCCCAGTCACTGTAGTTAGATCCATACTGCCACTGCGGGTTAGCCATGCTAGTGGTCATCAAGGAAGCACCAAGTAGCAGAACCATAACTTGTGCACATGTTAAGCCCATCTTTCCCGTTAAGAAAAGCTTTCGCAAGACCTGGAAGTTAGGAAGTGAGATGATGAAACTTGTGAATTAACAGGAAGTTTAGATGGTTGATAACGAATGGTCGAGTTGTTATGTATATATAGGAGAGGAAGTTACGGAAAAAGAACAGTGCAATGTATAGCCGAATAGGTCTTTTTCACGACTTGGATTGGTGTGCAACGAAAAATGGAAGCCCTCCACTTCTCACAGCCGTCTCTTGTAGTCCATGTTTACTTACGTTGAATGTGTGCATTTATTATATAAAAATGGGTTAAAACCAGTTGACCGTTTCAACAACGTTAGCTGTTGGTGAAACATGGCTAAAAATTTCTGCTTTCGTGCAGCTCCTGTAATCAGTTTCTGTACAAGGTTTATAACACACTACGTACTAGCAACATGCAGAACATGTAAACCCAACAGCAAATACATATTAGATGTTAACTAAACTCGTATGCGAAGAGTCTTAACGATAATCCAAGTCTGGTTCTTAAGGAGTTAAAACTGTTCTGCAACCGGTTAGACCATTTTCTCTGCTCCGCAGAATATTCTGAATTTGGATGTGAAAAGGGAAATGAATGTCAAAAAGTTACGGTGCAGAAGAAAACTCTCTACCTTGCTAGGTCGTCAACTATCTGTTGTTAGATAACAAAGCACAACCTTAAGTTGGATATTTCATAGCTACTTCCTGTGCTGTGTAGGAATCAAATCTATATTAATTCTTTTGTTGAACATTATCAAATTATAGATACCTTCCATATTCACTTGACTTGGATGCATTAATCATTATAGTTTTATATACTTATTTTCAACGTTTTGTTGGAATTTGAAGGTATGCTAAAAACCACTGTTTAAAGCAGGCGATATGGGTTGGTGGAAATCCTGGAAAGTCTTTTCCTGCCAGAAAGTGGTCAGCCCAGCCCTGGATTCAGTTTAAATTTTTGACTGAAATGAATTCTTAACTCATCCTTAAGAAAAAAGGGAACTGATGATGATGCTTAATTATAAATGCTGATGCTTCCCTGACGTGACGATGATGGCTTGTTCCATTAAAGATAAGTGTAGTAAATTGCAGGAAAATTTTCAGAATTTACTTTACCTGTATATCTGTCAATGAAAATGCCATTTTTAGGTTAAAACTAGTTTTACTGATCATGTAAAATTTTCACAACAAATTAGTTATTAATAATAAAATGGATTAAATGATATTTTTAGTAAATTAAAATTATGTATCTCATTGAGAAAAGATTGAAATATTAATAAAATGAACTGGTTCAACCGGTTTAACATTGAAAACTTTGTACCTACCAATTTTTCAGTTTGGTTTTTAATTTTTTGGTTGGATTTAATTTAATAATTTTTTGTTGTTAAAAATTGATCAGTTTATTAATTAATCAATTTCTTTGTAAACTAATCAGTTTTTATAAACTAAAATAAACCACTTAATTTTTATTTAATAACCTATTTTTTAAATTTGTCGATAAGCAAGGATAATTCTTTAATCGTTATTCAAATTCTTTAATTTTATTTAATGTTTAGCCGATTTTATAACATTCTAATATTGATTAAAGCTTTTAAATCTTAAATCTCCTTTCTTACTTGTTTAAATTGTTAGATTTAGGAAGCCAACTTACATAGAAGATTTTCAATATTGGCCTATTAAGGGAATATATTTATGGGCTTTGACATTACACTTCAACTTAAAACCTTACGGCATTAGGTTTATGGGTCTTTTCCACTTATATGTCTTTCACTAATTCCATCTCTTTCAAATACGTAATTTCTACTCACACTTAACATCCCAACAATCTCCCCCTCAATTGTGAACTTTCACATTGGGCTTGGGCTCCCCCTTGAGTTAAAGCCTTTTTGCTTAGCAGCTCGAGGATATAGTATCACCAAGAGCCCTTCTACTCTACTGGTCTGGGCCCACCAGGAGTCTCCTTACTCTTCTTCATAGGGAAGCAGCCACGAGATCCGACTACTATTTCCATACTCGACCCTTGTCAAACCATCGACTCTGATACCACTTGTTGGATCTGAAGAGCCCACTTATATGGGAGATCTTTGATATGGGCCTAGTGAGGGAACATATTTATGGGCTTTAACGCTACATTTCAACTTAAAACCTTAAGGCATTAGGTTTATGAGTCTTTTCCACTTATATGTCCTTAACTAGTTTCACCCCTTTCCAATGTGGGATTTCTACTCACCCTTGATATCTCAACATAAATTTCGATTTAGATTTGAAAACATTGTGAAAGATTAAGTTAGTATTAACAAAACTCTACAAAGGTTGTCATTTTTCCCACGCTCATTTCATTTGGCCTAAGATTTCCCTACAGCCCATCTACAGGTGAGGTTCGACCCTCATGGAAGGCCTTACAAAGGCCTTGGATACTCCTTTTGAGCTCGGCGAGTCTTCTGGTTCAAAGGATGAGTTTCCAGACTTGTCGCGGGAAACTCTGTGAAAAAAATCGAATGGGTGACTGTTTCGCAAACTTTCCGATTAATTTATGACAAACACATAAATCAGAAAAATTAAAAGCACCAAAGATAAACAAAACCGAGATTTGTTAACGCAGTTCTGCACGCCTTGCCTACTTCTGCAGGGCCCTCACCCAACTTCATTCTGTCACTAAGGACAATAGTTTTATACAAGGCTTTACTGAGCCGACGCCACTCAACCCTTAACACTATCTCTCGTGAATTTCAATCCCAATAGTTCGGCCACCTTGTATTAACCTTATTTTTCTCAACAATCTTTTGAAACAAAAACAGTGAATAAATTACTCAAGTGATTAAACAAACACTCAACACTCAAGAAAACACTTGACAAAAAGATAAGAAATAATTTCCTACACAATCACGAAATCAAGAGCAGCTAAATAATCACGTAGAAACACCCAGCAAGAACTTCACCACATCAGCCACGATTAAGGTGTAGGAGCTGGGTCACACATTCATCAACAACACCTTTGAATGTCTTCAATTTTCTTCACACTTGGTAACATTACACACAAGCCACCCTTGAAGCAATAAAAACATTCAGATCAAACAACACACCTTTTGCTCTTCCATTCACCGTGAATACTCACCAAAAAAATCTCATAAAAACAATCATGTATTTTCTGCAAAACATGGACAGTACCCAGTGACTCACACAATAAGACTAACACCATAGAATAGCACCCAGTGACCCACGCAAAAAGACCAACACCCAGAAATTCACGCCAACATCCACATAGAAGAAAAATCACCCAACAACTCACGTGTAGCCTTCAATCAACAGCTAGCAAAAATTCAAGACCGCAAAACCTACACACAGCTCTCACACACGTCACCTTGCTTAATCCATATCTCCAGAAGAAACGTAATCCACATGAATCTTCATCCAAGATAGAGTTCTATTTGCACAACAACTCTATCCAAGAAGCCAATTCAAGTAAGACTTCTTTATTTTTTTAATCATTATCTGAATATCCAGTAATCAAAAATGACAAAATTAAACAAAAAGATATATAATAAATTTCTTAACAATCTCCCCCTTTTTGACATTTTTGTCACAAATAAGAAACTCCCTTTTAATCCAACATCAAGTTCCAAAGAACATCCATCAAATTCTTCAAGTTCGAAAAAATCCAAAGAAATAATAGCGAACAATCATCCAAATTTCTCTTCCTTGGGATAAAAAGATGCCAAAAAGCAAGACTAATAGTCACGAAGATACCTTAAAATCTCCACCTAAATTGAACAGTCACCAAAAACAATACGATGTCTCCCCCTTAGGACAAAACAATGCCAAAATAAGAATCTTTTAATGTGATCAATCATAGCAAATAAAGAAACATAAGTATCACTTCAATTCCATCTTTATAAGACTGATCAAATTCATAAACCCCATCTTCAAGCATAGCCTCATGTACACATCAATCAACTGAACCTTAGAAAACCCTTAAATAAAAACTCAGAAAACCTAAACGATAACTCCTTCGAACCTCTTTCTTTTTTTGTTTTTTAATAAATAATATCAAACTATACTTCAAAAATGTAAAGCACACAGTCTCTGTGCTCCTCGAAGAAATTTAAACCTGGGCTTATTCCTCAACACATTATCTCGGTCATCAACAGTCTGATTGATTTCTTTATCTGAAGTAACTGACTTATCCGTAGTCTGAACATTTGCTTCAAAAGTAATAACTAACTGTGAATCTGGACAATTTCTTATTTTTCCTCCACTACGTCTTTGTGCTTATACTTGACCCTTTCTAACCCAAGAGTGCTTCGGTAAATTGGGTTGCCACTGGAAATTTAACAGAGAGTGTTTAGATTTTCGGTTTTGACCCCTTTGAAACATTATTTGTAACAACTTGTAATATTTTGGTCTTATGTGCCCGATTACTCCACAAAAGTGACATATAGGTATGAACCTCTGATTTTTCTTTGAAATTTCTCCTTGGACAGATCTGGTCGCACCAATTTTCTCATCATTCTACTTGGAACATTCACTTCTATAGCCAATGCCTTAAAGATCCTCTTTAACCTTACCGATTTCGATCAACTTTTCTAACTTTTATGTGCCTCCATTTAGCATTCTCAAACCCTTTTCGGTACTTGCTAACTTCAGTTTGGCTTCGCCGAACTCATATAAAGCTACCATCAATTTCTTCTCTAAATCTTGGATAGTGTTCTTCATAGAGAATTTTTCTTCTTTCAACCTTTTATTCTTTCTATATGTTTTCACCCATTTTTCATACATCATTTTGTAAGTCTCGTAACTGGATTTTCCAGTTACTTCCTTCTTAATTACTGTTAGGCATGTAATTGGATTTTTTCCATACATGGTAACTAACGTAGTACTGTTCACAATATCTTCTTCACTATCATACTCACTTTCGGATTTATTCTCGCTCCAAGTGCTCGTAAAAGATTTTCCTTTTCTCTTCTTCAGAGTATTAGCACATTCCACTTGCAAATGCCCAAAGCCTTGACACTTATGACATTGAGTTTTCTTCCCTTTTCTTTTACCTTTTTGATTTTTCCCTTTTTGTTTGAAATTACTATTTTATAAGCTCCCACCATTTTGCCTAAAATTGGATCTATCCTTCTTCACTTTCTTTAACCACTTATTGAAATTTCTTGTCAATAATTTCATATCCTCATTCTTATCAGATTCATCTTCTACATCATTTATGCCTTTTCCATTTTCAGCTTGTAGCGCCAATCCTTTGCTCTTTTCTTGTTTACCCCTCAACAAATTCATTTCGAAATTGGTAAGAATTCCAATTACCTTCTCCAACGACAAGTCATTGATGTCATGAGCCTCCTCGATTGTTTCAATTTTTGGAATAAATCTTAGAGGTAGTGATCTCAGCGTCTTCTTTACCAATTTTAGGTTAGAGTATTTCTTCCCAAGTTGATGTGCTTGGTTTGCTATGTCACGCAATCTCTTGTGGAAATCTCCAATTGGCTCACTGTCATCCATCTTCAGTTCTTCAAACCTCACAGCTAACATCTAAAGTTTTGAGGCTATCTCAGATTTCGATTCTTCATGTATAGTCTGCAAAGTGTCTTATGCTTCTTTCGCCGATTCACAAGTTGATATCATAGCAAAACAACCTTCAACAACTGCACTGAAGATGGCGTGTAGGGCTTGAGAATTTCCAAGCGCTCTCTCTTCTTCAGCCCTTATCCACTCAGATGTATCTTTAAGCACTACTTTTCCCTTTTCATCAGTCGTCACTGGATGTGTCTAGCCATTTAAAATCGACTTCCATGCTTTTATTCGTTGTGCCTGAATGAATACTCTCGTTCGTGATTTCCACATAGGATAATTTGAACCATCTAATAACGGTGGCCTGATGATTGATGCCCTTTCTCTTATAGTCATAATTGCGAAACAAGGATCTGCACCAACTTAATGTACCAAGTTCTGATTCGGTGACCCTCTTTGATACCAATAGAAAAAAATCAAAGGGGTGATTGTTTCACAAACTTTCTGATTCGTTTCTAACAAACTCAAAAATTAGAAAAATTAAAAGCACCAAAGATAAACAAAACTGAGATTTGTTAACGCAGTTTGACACTCCTTGTCTACGTCTGCAAGGCCCTCACCCAACTTAATTCTTTCACTAACGACAATAGTTTTATACAAGGCTTTACTGAGCTGACACCACTCAACTGTTGACACTATCCCTCGTCCTCACTACCCGTGAAAGAATTTCAAACCCAATAGTACCACCATCTTGTACCAACCTCATTTCTCTCAACAATCTTTTGAAACAAGAACAGTGAATAAATCACTCAAGTGATTAAACAAACAACTCAACACTCAAGAAAACACTTGACAAAAATACAATAAATAATTTCCTACACAATCACGAAATCAAGAGCAACTAAATAATCACGCAGAAACACCCAGCAAGAACTTCACCAAATCAGCCACGATTCAGGTGCAGGAGCTAGGTCACGCATTTATCAACAACACATTTAGATGTCTTCAATTTTCTTCACACTTGGTAACATTACACACAAGCCACCCTTGAAGCAATAAAAACATTCAGATCAAATAGCACACCTTTTGCTCGTCCATTCACTGTGAATACTCACCAAAAAAACCTCATCAAAACACTCATTTATTTTTTACAATATATGGATAGCACCCAGTTACCCACACAATAAGACTAATACCACAAAAGAATACCTAGTGACCCACGCAAAAAGACCAACACCTAGAAATTCACTGCTACATCCACATAAAAGAAAAATCACCCAATAACTCATGTGTAACCTTCAATCAACAGCCAGAAAAAATTCAAGACCGCAAAACTTGCACACAACTCTCACACTCGTAACCTTGCTTAATCCATATCTCCAGAAGAAACGTAATCCACATAAATCTTCATCCAAGATAGAGTTATATTTGCACAATAACTCTATCCAAGAAGCCGATTCAAGTAAGATTTCTTTATTTATATTTGTAATCATTATCTGAATATCTAATAATCATGTTAGCCCCGAAAATTTTGTTTATGTTAATTAAGCATGATTAGAGAAATGAAAGCATTATTAAATTAAGTTGGC
>JAOSBL010000211.1:34244361-34257281 GCA_027568915.1 Erythroxylum roraimae
TTATGCAAAATACATATAGACTTTGTTTGGTAAATAGGTTATCAACAATTCTTTTAGTGTATTGAAAGGTTTTAGTTATTTGACTATGTCAAAATAGCTGATAATTATGTTTGGTAATCAACGGATTAGGTTGGGAGATTGAACCTAATTCGTTGATTTTGAATCCGCCAACAGTTAAGAAATTAAGGAACTAAAAGATTATTATATCTAAAAGTTATTACAAATTACTCGAAGAGATAAAGATAATAAATTTATTATTTAAATTTAATATTTTTAATTTTAAATTTGAAGTTGAATTAATATCAAATTTGTTGATTTCTTTTGTTCTATCTAAATTTTTATGAGAATATTCAAAGAAATACTAAAATATAATACTTATGTCCTTATAAATCTTTTTTAAGTCATGTCTTTATGAGTAATTTTATAAATAAACAGCCAATACTAAATAGTTAATTTTAACAAACATCTTTAAATAAACAGTCGATATTATCTGTTGGTCAAATCAGTTATATTAATTCGTTTGTCTGCTAACTACTGATATCTACTGATGATATAAACTTCTACAATTTTTTTAAAATAAAAGATTTTTTATAAAATATTTAGTAGCTTTTACCCTATACGATTCAATATATTATTAGTTAGTTAGAATTTGATTTTGTTTTCCATCTTATTATAACTTTAAAACTATATTGAATATTCCAATAATTTAATTTTCCAACTAAACTCGTGTCATGAAGTAATTGGTAGAAAGTCATTTCATATCCTCAACCTTTTGTAGCAAAAATATTCCAAGTTGAATGAATCTCATGGCATTGTGCGACGCCGGCAGCTTTTTGTGTATACCTTAAACCATTACCTCCTTTAAAGGATAAATAAAGACACTTTGCATTAAAAGATGGATGCTGTATAGCATTGAGCAAAGGATGTAGATCTCGTGACCTCGTGAGTGTTTTAATTTATTTTTAGAAATATTTGCATCATTTCAAATTATTTTTAAAAAAATAGTTAACATACCTAATATATAATGCTTCCCGTTTTATAGGAGTTTGAATAGGATTATAATATACGTAACCTTCTTTTTGTATCTTTACAAAAAATTTATTTCGTGATTTGAACTTATGATCTTATGATTACAAAAGAATAACTTTACCGGTTAATCAAGACTAGCAAAATAAAACTTTTTACATTAAATTATATTAAAACTTTTTACAAAATAATTATTTTTAAGAAATTACTATATAATGTTTATAATTATTTGAATTTAAATCTAATTATAAATCATATTAAAATAATTAACTAAATCAAGAAAATATTAGATATCTTTAAGCGAATGGTATCATTGATATCTTTAGTAACTACCCGACTTGATCCCGAAAACCAAACTTGGAATCTCCTGTAAACACAAGGTTCCCAAATCAAGAAAATATTAGATATTTCACATCAGTTTGGTTGAATTATTCTTACCAGGTGTTTCACATGATGATTCACAACTTGGATACTTACTTTAATTTGTTATTTTTAAAAGGAATTAAGTAGAAATACACATTTATATTATTGATATATTGTTGATAATAATAATATAAAATGTGTATTTCTTAATTCAATAAAATTTTCAACTTATTATTTTATTTCTTAATACAATATATTTTATTATCTTTTATTTTTTTAATTCATATAATATAATCAAACTCAACTCCAAAGACAAGAGTGTAACAGGATCACACTGTACAAGCTAGCACACTATAAAGAAGGTGAAGACTGGGCGTTTGAAAAGGCACAAAATAATTATGTATGTACAAAAAAATAAATATGTACAAAAAAATTAATATTATAGTTTATTTTTTTGTAATACTAAGTAATATTTTTTTACTTAACTCGATTTTGTACTTTAATTATAAGACAAGATATAGGAGTTGTTGCAGACATCATTATCTAAGAGAAATCAGCCCAATGTTCGATAACATTTGCAATAATATCCTTGGTACAAGACTGGGGTATATCAAAGGTCTTGGATATGGCCCTAAGCCTGTTGATACATCTTCGTCACAACCAACATATGTTACAGCACTTCAAGAGGAGAACCAATCATTGAAAACTAAGTTACAATGTACAGAAGAGAAGTTATATTGTAATGTAAAAGAAGTGAACAAGCTTAAAAAAGATGGTCAAACAATTACTTGGCTTAAATTATGTCAGTATTAGTGATAATGAGGAATCTTAATTTGTTTATAAATTTTGTTCAAATTATGTAATTAACTTGTAATTTTTTTATAAAAGGCATTCCATTTTTAATGTGTATTTTATTTCAATTTATTATTATTTAAAAAATATGTAACCAACATTAATTATAAAATGTAACTATTTTATATTTCAAACTGTATTAAAAATTGTAATAAATTAAATTAATTTTATTTTAACAATTATAATAAAATTTACATTTAAAAATAAATGTTTGTCACTAAAAAGTATTAGCTAATAAAACAAAATCGTCACAAAATGTTATTACCTACATTTATAAGAACATTTTTAAAAACATTTACCCACAATAAACAATTAGTAGCTAAAATTATTCTGCTACAAAAATATCGTTAGTAAAAATAATTACCTACGACTGCGTAAGTAAAAATCTTTATCTACGAAACATATATGTTGCAAATTTATATGTACGACATTTTTAGTTCTCGTTATTTTACCGACGAATATGTTATGAATTCAAAATTTTTTTGCGACAATTTAAAAAATCATCGCAGATATTGTTTTGTTATTTCACACAAATTTTTAATATTTAGCGATGTTTGAATTCGTTGTCAATAAGATTATCTGTTACAGTGTGAATCGAAAAGTACCAAATTATTTATTAAGAAAAATAAATAATCTTAACACAACCGTAGGAAAAGAAATCCTAATATCATGGTCCGAATATCTATCATTATACCCATAATGATAGGATGATCCGCCGCACTATTGCCATCTATAACGGTTTTGTTTTATTGTTTTGAACGGAGTTGAGTTTTCTAATCTTTGAAAAAATTAGAAAGAAAACTGCGAAGGAAGAACAACATCAACATCGCTATGAACTACTTACGATAGTATCTGCTACTGATTATGGACTTTGATGGTCTGCACTAGATGATGATGACGATGATACACTTTCTATCAATTGTCGGCCTTTGGTTTCGTATGGAAACAAGAACACACAAAGTCCCGCTACAAAAATCACACCAGCGAAAAGACCAACGGCTTCTTTTAGATGGCAACTTTGGACCAAGCTCACTGCCACCAGTGGACAGACCATTCCGCCAACTCTTCCCATGGCACTTGACAGGCCAACTCCTGTTGTTCTGACCGAAGTTGGATATATCTCCGGAGCATACACAAAGATGGTCGAGAACGTCCCGTTGATGCACATTCGAGCTACGAAGAGAAGAGCTGTGGTCACTGCTGGTGAGTGATGGACTATCAATGGCAGAACGAACGCACCTGCCACCATAAACATGCCCACCATTGTCAGCTTTCGACCAATCCTGTCAAGGGTTAGTGCCGCAATCACAAGTCCAGGGAACTCCGCGAAAGTAGTAATGAATACGTTCTTGTAATCTACACCAACTGAGCTACTAGACTTATTAGTTGTTTGTGTTGTTGAATGGCATTTGTTGTTGCTGTTGTTCAACTCAGTTGTCAGCAGAACAAGTCCATAGTAAGCGAAAGAATTCACGAAGAATAAGAACCATAACAATAAGGTGGATCTTCGCAATTTTTGTGACAGAAGCAATAGGAAAGTTTTTACAGGCCCCAAAGCGGAGTCCCGAATGAGTGGAACATGCTTATCTGCTATCTGGGGAGGTGATTCTGAATCTTT
The DNA here is from genome assembly GCA_027568915.1 of Erythroxylum roraimae. Classification (NCBI taxonomy): domain Eukaryota; kingdom Viridiplantae; phylum Streptophyta; class Magnoliopsida; order Malpighiales; family Erythroxylaceae; genus Erythroxylum; species Erythroxylum roraimae. The sequence continues at coordinate 34,248,221 of JAOSBL010000211.1, forward strand.
GTGTGCTATATCTTCCACTTCCATCTGATTACGTTCATGGTCGGCGACAAGTACACCAGGAGGCAATTCTTTACCATTCAATCTGGCAATTTTCTGCATAATTTTCTGCGCATCATCTTTCCTACCTTTCAAGCATAAGTACCTCGGAGACTCGGGAGTCACAATATAGAACAGAAGTAGAAGAAACGAGGGCACGGAAGATAAACCAACAAGCCATCTCCAACCCAGTCTTGGCATAACAATCCATGCCAGTCCAGCCTCGAACACTGTGCCAACACTCCAAAACGCAGAGAAAACCATCATCCAAGCTCCTCTATTTGGTGCAGGTACGAACTCCAAAAAATAGGATATAAGTACAGGAACTCCTCCAAGACCAATACCAACAAAACAGCGAGCAGCAATCAAACAGGCATAATTGGGTGAGAAAGAGCTCAACAGACCAGCAACAGAAGTGACAAGTGCTGTAACCAAATACCCTCTTCTTCTTCCAAATATGTCAGAAACTTGGCCCCATGAAAATGATCCTACCAACAAACCAGCAAACACCACAGTAGTTATCAAGCTCTCCTGGTTGGTGTTCAGATTCCATTGAGACCTGACTGCTGATCCTACAAATGAAAGAATCATCATCTCCATAGCATCAGACACCCAGCCCATGCCAGCATAAACAAGCACAAGAACTTGGAATTTTCCAAACCCCATAGCCACAAGAGCTTCGTCAACTGTGTAACTCGGCCCTTCTTCAGTTGCCATGTCTTCAGAGACAGATATATTAGTCCCTTCTTTGTTCTGAGTTGGGATTAGCTTTTCTAAAACTAAAAGCTGGTTGGACATGAGAAACTGCAGTTAAAAGGTAGGAATTGTAAAGGATCGGTACATCTAGGAAACAGTGTTGGTATCTTTTGACCAGGTTTATGATAGTGGTAACCACATATCTTGAAATTAATCACGTAGAGTTTAATAAACAACGGTTTTGGGGCATGAACCCAACAAGATAAGAAGATCTCAGAAAATCCCACAAAAGTGGTAGCTTTAGATCAATCAAAATAAATATAGGATAACGGAGATTCAGACTATCCGCCATTATCGAAAACTTAAGGATATTTTATTAAAAGGCATCATTAGCAAAGCGTTTTAAGTTAGCCATTAGTAAATCTTGGCATTTCAAGTTTTAGTACTTCAAATTTCATTTGATACTTAGTTCCATTTTGTTCTTTATAAAAGCTAACCTTTAACACTCATATAAAATAAAAATAAGTAAAATATGACCCTTTCTATTTTTCCCAGAGCTTATAAAATATTAAAAACGACCTAGAGTAAATCTTGACATTTCAAATTTTAGGACTTCAAACTTTATACGATTCTCGTTGACATTAGCAGTTGAAGTATGTTTTCTTCAATTCTAAGTATAACAAATTTTTTAGTTCAATTTATCTTAATAATTTTTTATTAAAAATTGATTAATTTATTAATTAATTGATAATTTTTCTTAAACTAGAGCAAATTAGTTGTCGATTCAAAGGTATTTTATTAATAAAAGTCAACGTCTTTAAGTTAAAGAAAGTTACTATATTATCCAAATCTTAACCAACCTTATCAGGGTTAAAAAGTGTTTACAAACAATAAATTATATGCACAAAGTGAATTATTTGCTCCAATCCCTATCCTATTTTTGTGAATTAAAACATGAACATGTTTGAACTTCTTACGATAATGTTGGCTTTTTAAAATAACTTTAGAACTAATATATTATTTTTTATGATTTAATAATTAATTGATCAAAATAATTTTACTTAATTTCTAATTAAAAATTGATTAAAATTCTACATGATTTATTACCAATTTAATGTTTCTAATTAAGATGAATCAATAATAACATCTTAGTAGAAATTTCACCGAAGATAAGATTTAGGGAAGTCTAAAATGAAAAAGATGTTATTTCCAAACTAATTAAGATGGACCAAATAAAGTAAATTAAGAGAAAAAGTTGGGATGACAAATGTAGCTTGGCTCGCGCGACCTGTCCCAACCCGACTGCAACCTGGATTGACCGAGCCATGGGTTAAGATTGCTTGGTCCTATTAGGCCATGGGAGAGGCTAAGGTCGAGATTTCATTAAAGATAAGATTTGGAGAAGTCTAAAATTATGCAGTCTTATATGAAAAAGATGCTATTTCCAAACTAATTAAGATGGACCAACTAAAGTAAATTAAGAGAAAAAGTTGGGAGGACAAATGTAGCTTGGGACGTGCAACCTGGCCTAGTCTGACTTCAGCCCGGATTGACCGAACTACAAGCTAAAATTGCTTGGTCCTATTGGGCCATCAGAGGCTCAGGTCGAGATAGTCTCGGTATGTAGCCTTATAGAAAGGTATAATAAAAAAAAAAGTCAGGTTAGCCCGTTAGGTGGGGTCGGGTTATGGATCGGTCGGTTGTCATCCCTAAAAAAGAAGAAGCAAAGTAAAGTACCAAACCATTTTTCATTTTTGCCCTCACAAATGTACTTTCACCAAGTTTAATGAAACATTAGTGACTTTCATTTTAATGTAACCTTTCTCTTAATAAAGTTAATTAGTGATATACAGAGTAAAGTTAAAATTTATTAGAATCATTAATATGTTCGTAATTTTTCAAAATTTTTAATAAAAATATATTTATAATTTTCTAAAAAATATTAATAATTCTTTTGCACTTTTATGTATAACACCCATATTTTTAATTATCAACTTTTCTTATTTTATTATCAACTTGCATTAAATTCTTAATTACAAATTTTAAAACGATATTATTTTTATTATATGATAATATTATTTTGTAAATTAGTAGTTAGAGTTTTTTATTACATTTGATGATAAAAGGAATAGATATTATAAAATTAAAATGATAAAAAAGTAATAATAAATTTTAAAAAATTAAAATACATTAATATAAGACAAAGTAAATTGAATTTAATATAATTTTTAAATTGGGTCCCGTAAAATTATGAATTATAAAACAATTAAAAAAGTAATGGGATCATCTAACTCGAAACTGCTGTGTCCTTCCCGCTCCAAGCTTCACTGTACTCCACCTAGATCGCGCACAGGCACGGAGACACAGTCACAGCCACAGCCAAGTCCTCGTATCTTGTTCGAACCGCAGTAACCCAAAGTGGAGATGGGCCCACCAAGCAGTGTCCGTACGATCTCGCAGGAAGCGTTCGACGAGCTGGTGAAAGAGAACGTAGAATTCGGTATGGACCCAACGGAGGCTCTCCAAGACGCCATTGACGCACTCTCTTTGCAAGGCGTTGATCTCTGCGGTAAACCCAACAATCTCATTTTCTCTTTTCTTTGATCTGACTTCCAAACTACGGTCTTTTTGCTGTTTCCGGGCGTGTACTTTGCCGACTTCTTTTTTTTTTCCTTTCATTTTCTTTGCTGTCAAGCAACAACCCATTTCCTCTTCCCATGTATTAATGCCGATAACGGAGTGAAGTTTAAATTTTGAATCATAGTTACTTACCGGGGCTATCTTTTGTACTGATATATTATTTTCTTGCTCTTTATTGTTGTAGGGATTGTGAGGTGCATTCCAGGAGAGGGTAGCGTGAGAGATAATCCAGTGATACAATGTTTGGATAGATTGAAGGAACTTGAACCTAAAGCCAAGGATATAATTGGAGAGGATGATTTAGATGAGATTGCAGGGTTGCTCAATAAGCTGATAGGGTTGTGTAGCGATGAAGGGTCCGCAAATGCTGCAATTGCAACAAAAAATAATGGGATACAAAATGTTTGCTCAATTTGTTCTAAGATCCGTACTGGGCCCGAGCAAGCCCTTGTTTCGGCGTTGAAGACATTGAAGTTGTTTCTTAACGGTATGCTCGCGGAGGATACTTGCTAATTTTTTGCCTTTGAATTTAGTTTACAGAATTAGGATCCACGGACCAGGAAGGGTGGAGCTTTTTTGTGCTTATCTTTATCAATTGGAGCACTTGATATTAGAGAATAATGCAAAGAAAATTGGCCAGTTCTCATCTGAGATTAGACCTTCTGCTTTCAGATACCAAAGTTTCAGCAATACAAATGGTTTTCCATGCCACATGATTAGATTATTTGATGCTATTTGCCTTGATATTGTTAGTTAAATTAGATTCAGGTATGAACATATAATGGGATATTTGGTTCAGCACTCCTGAGAAACTGTTAAGGCCTCAGACTTGCATCTTTCTTCTGTATAATTCGACAGCCATTGTTACTGGATTTATTTGCATAGGGTGTTGTTTGTGGGCTTTATTTTCTGCTAAATATTTAAATTCCTGAATCTAAAACTGTTGATTATGATTATTTCATGCCTCATTTTTTATGACTGATTTATCTGGGTAACATGCAGATGTTCAAAGTACAGAGATATTTAGATCCTGTGATGGACCAAAGATCTTGATTAGTATCTTAAAGGATGGGAGCAAAACTTTAGACATCTTGAATAGTGGTTTTGCGGTTGTTGCTGCAGCTGCAACTGGGAATGAGATTCTAAAAGAGTCCTTCATGGAATTGAAAATTGATGAGCTTATTTTGGAATTACTAGATAGAGAAAGTAAGGGAAGCATCCAAAGTTTATACGATGCCATACGCATTCTGTTAACGCCTGATGATAATCGTGTAGTGGCTTCCCAAGTAAGTACTTGTTCTGAAAACATATTAGTCTTGTGGTTAGTGTGCTTAAAATTTTTGAGATTACTGATCAATTATACATGCCTGTAAAGTGAAATTAGATATAGAAACTGCAAAAGTTTTGCTAAACAGTCCTTTCAATGACCTATCTAATGACAAAGCTAATTTTCTTCGAGTAGCTTATCGATATATGCAAATTCAGGTATATGGTTATGCAAGAAGATTCGCAAAGATCGGAATTGCAGGATCCCTTGTTGATTCACTATGTGCAGGGCTTACATCACCTATTTTAGTCTCGGCAAGCATAGCTTTGAAGGCTGTTGCTGTCAATGTAAGTTCACTGACACCTGATGAGATATCAGAATCTGAATAATGTTGCATGAAACTTAATAGGACTTCTATTATATCAACTACTCTCAAACAGTTTGCAATTCAGACTCTAGAAGTGATTTGTTCAGAGCCTTTTCTTCTCTCCTATTTAAATTCCTTTTTCCTGTTTGGAGAATATGAACTATTAGTTGTCTGCAAAAGCTTTTTTATATATAACCTATTTAAAAAATTAGTGATTAAAAAATATTACTGTAAAAGTATCTTCTAGAATTATTTTAACACATCGGCAGTTTTAAAAAAATAAAACAGACATTCATGTAAATAGATAACTCAAAATCACCAAAAAAAAAAAACTTTACTGTGGCATGAACTTGTATGAACTTTGAACTTATAGAAGCCTTCAACTGTAACAACATACAATAATATTTAAAAATAAAAAATTTCATAGAAAAAGAAAAGTTAAAAGTTAAAACCATGAAAATAAAATTAAATATTTACATAAATAAAAAAATTATAAAATTTATCTTGAAAAACAATACTCCAAGGCAGCATCACTTTTCTAAAGGATCAATCTTTATGTCTTCTATGTTCAACAATAGCAAATAGAGCAAAAACACTTATACCAACTGTAAAGGAATTTAAGCAAATCTAACTCTATATATTAACTTAAGATCTTTCTTAATTAGATCTTTCTTAATTAACTCAAGTCATATACCTGTCAGTTGCATCCTCTGCAAGATCTCCGGCTCTTATAGGTCCAACAATTAGAACTGTTTACCTTGCCTTTATAGTTAATGCTATCGAGCACACAAATTTGATTCAAAGTATGGACTCTATTTCTTAACCCTTAGAAAATATCCTCCTGATAATGTTCTTATGTATTACAGGATGACATATGTAAATCCATCGCTGAGAGGGGTGGCATAGATGCAATTCTTGATTGTATTGATGAAAGTGGTGAACAAGGCAACAAAGTTGTAGCTAGAACTTTATGTTCTTTGTTAGCCAAGGTACAGCTAGAAGACCCTCTTTCTGATGTTTAGTTGCTCTGTCATATTTCAACTTAATACATCGCCAATGCTTTCTCTTTCACTTTTGAAGATGGATTTATGCCTGTTACAGATCATGTTTCATTTAATTAGTTGGCAGGAAGTGATTCAAACAAGAGTGCCATTGTTGAGAAGGGGGGAATGGACAGAATAATCAAACTGTCATCTAGATTTCCTGACGACCCTTCTGTCCTACAAGAGGTAATAGTCAGTCTTCTACAATTTGCTGTACATAGCAACAGACATCATAGCTGAACCAGGCGCAGTTTTCTGCATAATCAAATACCATGGCATTCAACAAGTATCATTAATTGCATGGAGGACCATGAATTGCAGGAATTCTCTAATTCTCTAGTGAAAATTGTTAATTGCTCCATTGATCAAAATATGCACATTTATTGTTGTGGCAGTGTCTAATATCAGGAAGAAGCGATTATACTTCCAATTAGTAATCATGTTTGTTTGTGAAATTCTGTAGTAATGGTACTCAGTTTTAATTCCCTTTACCATGTTATATATGTTTTACTATCCAATGGCCATATGTAGTATATAACACTTGACTAATGCAATTTTGTAACTGAAAACTTTGGTTCAGGTCATGTCAATCATTCAGGTCCTCTCTTTAAGGTCCCCAGCTAATGCAGGCAAAGCCATGGAATCAGGAGCTGGGGACCTTGCCCTCCAAGCCATGCAGAAGTTCCCTTCTGTACAACAATTACAGAGGAGTTCTTGTCTTTTGATCCGAAATCTTGTCGTCCGGAACCCAGAAAACAGGCAAGTGCTTGAACCCAGGTTCCTTCCTTCTTAAAGGTGAAATCATCATTATTGAGAGAACTTTTCCCTTTGCCTCAAGGACATCTTAATAATAATGGTCATAATTTTCCATTGTTACAAAATTAAGTCTGTTTTTCTTCTTGACAGAACTCTCCTGCTCAGTCATGGCATTGAGAAACTTATAAGGAAGGCCAAAGAAAACCATGAAACCTGCAAAGATGCCGCCACTGATGCTCTGAGGGATTTAGGCGTTGACAACTACAACTTATAGTTGTCCTTTGAAATATTCATGCCTGGAGTGTTTCTTGATTGTTCGAGGGAATCGAGCGTGAACAATGCATAGCTTAGTTGCCAAAAGTATCAACTTTCTTGGGATCACAGCTGCTGCCTCTTGGTTCCCGAGGTTGAACGGTTTTGTTAGCTTGTTTCAGCTTGGACTTGCTGGAATTTCCATATTTTAAAGAAATTATCTTCGTCTTGTCAAATATTCTCAGCCTTAATAGGTATTGCCCAACTCCTAAGGCGAGCTGGACAGCTTAGGGTTGGCATTGCACCTGAATTTCATCTGAAGTTTGATCGGGTTCGAGTTGATGATGTCGTTTTAGTATGATTGCAACTACTACTACCAAAAGAAGTGTAACATAGGCAGAAGCCAATCAAAAAGATCAAATCTTGAATGCTTAGCACAATCATAAGCTCCATTTACACATTTTAGAAGCTCACCACCATTTAATCTAAAGCTTATTGTTCAATCTGCGCATAATATGATGAATCAAAAGGTGGCGTTGAGACCTGGCAGGTGATGTAAATGAGGCAATAAAGGAATCACAATGTTAAGGAACGACAATCTTGTAAAACAAGGAAACTAAGCCAAAATCGTCCATTTCATTCCATAAGGCAGCTCAACGTAAAAGTAATTTAGTGATGGCCAGCTCAAAGTTTCAATATGATTCTACAGTATGATTATGTCATGGAAGCTACATGAATTGGTCCAAGAGTCAATGAGGCCAGCTCAAAGTTAGAACCCTACGCTTAAGATTTTGTCATGACAACTCGAATAACTGGTTCAGCCTCAAAATTTTTACATTGCTCGTGCTCTTCTGATGCCTTGAAATAGCCTGAAAAATACAAAGTAAAACCAAAATATGAAATAAAATAGTAATACAGAACTCGCAATAAGCCTGAAACAATAGAGTCAAACAAAAATATGAAATGGTCCCAGATATTTGGAGTTTGTCACTGAAGATATCAACAGCCAGTATATCAAAAATATTATCACATACTACCAAAGCCAAAAGGTGATTGCATACCAGTTGACCATGCTATTGGAACATCTTCTGAAATTGTTTTTTCTCTTGGTTCCGTCGATCAGTAATCTGCAAGAATTTCAATGAAAGGTCACCCATTTACTATGAATAGATACTATAAAATCAAACAAATCCCAGTTGATACACTAACCTTCTTCCTTGCAGCATTGAGCTCCCTTATTATTCCAGCTGAAAGCAACAGATAACATGCAAGTTGTCAGCAAATTTTCTTATTATTCATAAGAAATTTAACTAATTATGCATTCTAAATTTCTTTTCACTAGATATTTAAGCATCAATAGGAACTTCAATAATCAAAAACCACGGCAATGGGCATGTGCACAGAGACTTCATTTTCACTAACCATCACTAGGTTCCAACTGTAATGCCTTCTTAAAGCTCTCTACTGCAGCATCTATATCATTAAGAGCCATGTATGCCTTAACATAGAAAAAAGAATATTAGGCATTAGTTACAATGTTAACATTGGATCTTATAAGGTTTAATAACTAGTTCGGATCTAAAGTACCACAAAAGACAACAACCTGACCCTGGCGGAACAAAGCTTTCACATTGTTGTCACCATCACGCATTGCAAAGTCTGTATCCAACAATGCTCCTTTTAGGTCCCCTAATTTTAACTTGCAAGCCTACACATAAAGTGAGAACTGCTTCAAAAAATTTCATTTCATTGAGAATGATACGAGAAGAAATTTAAGGATGATCAGAGAATCAGAATGCAGCTAGCTATAAATCAGATAGGTGACGATGATAACAACCATATGCTTGCTCCCACCCACACAGGTAAAGCATCGAATGCCATGTTGCTATTGTAACATATTCCTAAGCAACAAACGATGAAAGCTACATGTTGAGACCCGATATAATCAAGGGTGGGCAGATCAGTAATTTGGAGAGTGTGTAGGGGTGTGAGGAGAGATTTGTT
>JAOSBL010000211.1:34358580-34401916 GCA_027568915.1 Erythroxylum roraimae
ATGGAAGGAGAGGAAAGGAAAGGTTTCAAGAGCAACTTACCACCTTCGGTTAACAGTGTTGACGCAGACGATGCCGGCGACGATGGCTGGGAGATGGTGGCGACGCAAGCAGACGGCGACGAAGGTGGTGCGACGCTGGCGACTGACAACGGAGACACAGGGAGCAAAAGACGCGCGCGGAAATGGGAGAGAGGAAGGATTTTGGGGCTTTTAAACACTTTCCCAAAACAACGTCATTTTCCTTTTCCAAAACGACGTCGTTTTGGTAATTTTTTAACGTTTCCCCCTTTTCAAAAACGACGTCGTTTTCTAACGACAATTCCTATTTAAATTTACCGACTACACTGTCGATATTTTCAGACGGAATTTTTTCCGTCTGGAAATTTCTGTCGGTCTTCCCCGCTCTCCCTTGTAGTGTTTTGAATTCAAGTCAAACAAGAATTAGTGGTTAGCTATCATCATCCGATTAATATCTTATAGGTCCAATTAATAAAGAATGCCAAAACTAATTGCTTAGAAATATAATATATATCCTAATAAATCATACTTATTATAACTCCATGTTTTAATTTATCATAATTATCAAAAATTTGCATTTGGATTTTGGATTCCATATTTTTAGATTTTCTTAGTGTGTAGAAATAGGTTTATTTCGGTATTAAAATTTTCTTATTAATTATTTAGATTAAGTTCATTGCATTATTTTATATTTAATTTGTATTTGTATTTGTATTTTTTTTCATCACTATTATTGTGTCGTACATGCATGTGGGTCTACCGGCAACAACCTCTCTACTATGTAGGGGTAAGGTTGCGTACTATAAGATCTCTCCAGACCCCGCCTCACTGCGAAACTTCAGCCTGGGTGGACGATGACGATGATGACGAATTTCATTGCATTATTTGAGTCGTTGATTGATTCATGTACTCGATTTTGATATATAGACTATTGCACAGCCTTCCACGTTACTCTCAATAGAATCTATGTTTACACACGAAATATGGAACATGCAAGAACAACAGTGACTCGACCTGAGAGGCAGATGAAAAGATTTTGCATTTTCTCGTAATGAAGCTCAAGTACAGTGTATTTGTAGTGTCTTCAAGTTTGGAACTGCAACCCATGGTTAGGTGATTCTTATTAGTAGCCTGGGAACATTGGAGGAGGAGGTGATGAGTACTGGAACCCGATATTTGGAGGGAGCACAATATCTGGTAGTGGTGGTGAAGGAAGGACTACAGGAGGAGGGGATGCAGTCGGTGGTGGTGGAGGGGAATGAGTGGGCGGCGGTGGAGAGTGGACTGGTGGTGGTGGTGGAGAGTGGACTGGTGGTGGTGGGGAGAAGACTGGTGGTGGTGGAGAGTGGACTGGTGGGGGAGGTGGTGAGAAGACTGGCGGTGGAGGTGAGTGGACTGGTGGTGGAGGTGGTGAGTGGACTGGTGGGGGAGGTGGTGAGAAGACTGGCGGTGGAGGTGAGTGGACTGGAGGTGGAGGTGGTGAGTGGACTGGTGGAGGCGGTGAGAAAACTGGTGGTGGTGGTGAGTGGACTGGTGGTGGAGGGGAGTGGACTGGTGGCGGAGGTGAGTGGACTGGTGGTGGTGGTGAGTGTACTGGCGGTGGAGGTGAATGGACTGGTGGCGGAGGTGAGTGGACTGGTGGTGGTGGGGAGTGGACTGGTGGCGGAGGTGAGTGGACTGGTGGTGGTGGGGAGTGGACTGGAGGTGGAGGAGACTTGACAGGTGGAGGGAGGGAGGGGACTGGGGGTGATGGGGAATGAGCTGGTGGTGGTAGAGAATGAACTGGAGGCGGAGACTGAGTATCAACAGTAGGGGGCTTGTTACTGCTTGATGGTGGGGATTTAGGCGACTGTTCAAGCTCCGGTGCAGGTGCAGGAGCGGGTGATGGTTCCTTACCACGTCCAGGATTTCCTGGTTTGTGAGGATCATCTAACTGTGCAGGTGCTGGTGATGGTGATGATGGATTTGGTTCAGGAACTTGAGGAGTAACAGGGACTGGTGGTGATTCAGGCTGTGGTTTTGGTGACGTTGGTGTTTGAGGAATAGGTGGTGGTGTATCTGGCGTTAATGTAGGTACGGAAGGTGCAGGTGTTGAGGGTGTTGGTGGTGTTGGTGGTGATCGGGATGGTGTTTCAGGCTTTGGAGAAGATGGTGTTGGTGGTGATGGGGATGGTGTTTCAGGCTTTGGAGAAGATGGTGTTGGTGGTGATGGAGATGGTGTTTTAGGCTTTGGAGATGATGGTGTTGTATGTTTGGGTGGTGAAGGTGAGTGCTCTGGTGTTGGAGCAGAAGGTTTTGATGGCACTGAAGGTTTTGATGGCTCTGGAGGTAAAGATCCACTTCCACCGCCGCCACCGCCGCACTTGTCCTTGCTGCAGTCCACAGGTCTGCTTACAACTGGGTAGCATGTCCTGGCTGTCTTCTGGATTGGCCTATCAGCCAAGCAATTGCTGGTATCATCCAACACAATGTCCTTCCTTGAAGGTGGTACGCATGCTTGACCCTCGCCCTTGAAGTAGTTATATGAGAATGTGAAATTTGTCAAGGCTGGTAGCTTGCAAACGTTCTCAGGCACGAATCCTGTCAGTTTATTATATGCAAGATTCAACATTTCAACCTTTTTCAGGCCGGAAAGGCTTGACGGCAAGATTCCGGTGAACCCATTGAAGCTGGCATCAAAGAGTGTCACGTTGCCTAGCATTCCGATCTCTGGTGGGAAGCAACCTCCGAGGTTATTGCCCATGAAGATGATCTCATTCAAGTTGGCCATACTGCCAATACTATGTGGAATGCAGCCAGTGAAATTGTTATAGGCAAATGTCAAAAGTGAAACCTTGGATTTACCAATATTCTCTGGAATGCTGCCTGTGAAACGATTGTTATTCAGTAGCAAAGCATCAAGATCTTTCTCAAATATCTGTGGAGGCAAAGACCCTTCAAAGTTGTTGAACCTGAGATCAAGATACCTGAGATTTGACCAGGTTAGGACAACACTTGGGAAATTTCCAACAAAGCGATTGTTGCTGATATCAAACTCAAACATAAGTGTGAGCTTGGACAAGCTGTTGGGGACAATTCCACAGAACCTGTTGCTGTTGATATGCAACAATGCAACATCGGTCATGAGCCCCAACTCAACAGGAAGGAATCCTGCAATGTCAGCATGGTTAAGGTCAACTCCAGCCACAACACTCAATTTGGGGTCATCAAGGGCAGGTGCACAGAACACACCATTGTAAGAACACACATCTGCACCAACCCAGTTCCCAGTTGTGTTAAATGGGTCGGAGTATATAGCTTTTTTCCAGGCCTGAAGAGCAATGTATGCTCTCTTTAGCCTTTCGTTCGCAAAGGTGATTTTCACATCTACCTCATACGCATATTCGTTGGGAAGATCACTATTTTCTTTGAGAGTTAGGAGCTGACGACGAGCAATGAGGGACGCTTCAGCATCGGTTAAGGCAAAAGACAAGGTTGAGAAGGAATGAAACAGGCAAGTGAAGAGGAGAAAGCAGCCAAGGGGCCTGACAGGAAGAGCCATGTTGATGACCTTGAAAAGTCCCAAGGCCGCTTATAGGAGGGTTGGTGCATGGAGATGTTTTATGGTTGGAAGGAGAAGGTAAGATTTTCCATGTATTGAGAGGCTGTGGGATGCTGTTTCCATTTTTAGGCAACATAAAACTCGCTTTCTTTTTCTATGACCAACACAAATATGGCTTCTGTTCTGTTCTATATTTAGATTTTGGTCTTTGTTACGTTGATAAACAGAAGATAGAACAAAGAATTGACCCAATCAACGCCTGGTGTTCTAACAAATATCGGTTAATATTCCCAATATAGAACAATATTAATAGTAATGAACCATATTAGATCTCTAAATTCTTCAAGAATCTCTAAGTTTGGTCCAGATTGATACACCAGAAGCTTACAATACATACATAGATTGTTTCCATTACACACGACTCTGAAAACCGGTTGGTCTGATGCTTTGAAATGATGGATTTGGATGTTCTCTACTTCACGTTTTTTAAAGTCACTGCAGTTCCTGCTAGCATGGAACTTTCCCCAGTTAAACTCCTTGTACTTTTCAGGGTTTTGTCCATTCACTAGCTCATCCAATGGCTTAATCCCAGTTATTGATCTCTCTGCTTCAAGATCAAACTCAATCAGATACTAAACAATTGATTCAAAACTGGCAAGAAAAGTAGACTTAATGTAACATAAAAGATTATGTTTTTTCATCAGATTACTTTACCATGAAGTTACCTGAATTCAGATCAGATGGGTAATGAGGCCATTGATTGGTGAGAGTTCTTAGTTCTTTATCATCAGAATCAGCAGATGTCGGGATAAAAGAAGGATCAACCACCATGTAATCAAGCACTTCCTTCCAGTCTTTGACATTTTTGGTGTGCTCACTGTCACAGTAACCCATAGGATTCACCTCATCTCTTTCCATCTTTCTCCTCCTCCTCGAGGGACTGATCCAAAAACTCTTTTTATCAACCTTCTCAATTCTTTTCCGTGGTTCCACTGACAACCCATGATTGATTACCTGGAAAAATCCCCACTTCTCACATGCATTTCCTCTTTCTCAGACTAGTTTTCCAGTGTCTTACTGGGATTTCATCTACCTCTGATAAGTTGTTATTCATTTGATGTCCGTGATCACTTGGTCTTTACAAGGAGCATAAGTCAATTTCAGTTCCCAAAGGCACAGAAAATGATGGGATCATTCCATATCATTCTCAAAATCACTTTAACTTAGTAGTATTTGTTAGTAATAGTCATTCAATGCAGAAAAGTCCAGTAAAATTAATAATCATTTAAAATCACATTCAATTTCGCTCGTTTTGGTTTGATAATTAGTAAAATTACATTCAATTATCAGTATTAGATTATCTCAATACATAAAGAGACTGAAATTATCTCAAGAAATTTATAGATTTACGATAATTCGTCTTATATAATAATACTACCCAAAACTATAAAGAATACTTTCAATCGCTTTGTCATTACTATACCAAACCAGTATTGACCTGTGGAAGCTTGTGGTTCTAACCAGGCCTTCATTTTCCACTTTATCTTGCACTTCCTGTTAGTGTTCTAATGACTTGTTCTTGACAAGTAACAGAACAAATGACAAATATTCAACATGGTTCGGCTGTTAACATATTCAACATGGTTCGGTTGTTAACATCTTTCAAGTCATCCACATTATCCTAGTTGAATGTCAAAGATTGCAGGAAAAGATGCTTTCCTTCTTTTCCTGTCACCTTTCTGCTTATGCATCCCATCAAAATGATAAAATGATGCACATTTGCACCTTGAAATACATCCCACTGAAAAGCACCCAAGGCAGAGATCAGTAATGTAGTGATATCTTCTTTCTTCCAAGTGTGATGTTATGATTTTCAGAAATGAAGCATCAACAACTCAACAATTGAACTAGCATTCATATTGGACCCTAGGTTTCCAACAAAGAAAAACTTATCATTTGGATTTGGATTTAGGTCATTTGAAATGAAAATATCTAAATTGGACTATTTACATATAAACAGAATTGATGATCAAGCTGTAGGCATTGATGTGGAGATAACTACGTATGACAAATATTGGAGCCCATCCTGAATCTTGCCCACTGCGGCAGATCGATCAGCCCGGAGATGTTCAGATAAGGCATTAGCTTTTTCCTGTATTGATGCTTGAGGAAGTTTTTCATGGGACTCAGCTGTGGCACCCTTAATAGCAGCTACATAGGCTTCAGCTACATCAGATATGCCTGAATAAGACAACAAAAACCAACCCACCAGATGAGATTATCTTGCACTGGCTCCATGCTTATGAAGACAGAGAAAACATAGAAATGGCAACAGAACAATACGAGGGTGATGAAAAAAGTCAATTGTGTATGCATGCAATAAAGGCTTCAACTCAAAATCAGGTCCCATTTTATGATGAAATGGAAGATACAAAAAGGCAATACAAACCTGTGATAAAGCTGTTGGAAACTGCTTCCATGTATCCTGCCATTGATTGTGCCTTCATACGTATTATCTTAGCCTTTTCGACAGAATCTTCAGGCCAGTCAATGTTTATTAGGTCCCAGTCACCATCTTCCTCTTGATCTTTGTTAGTCTTCGATATGATGGATTTACCAAGTATCAGAAGTTGTGAAACTGCAGAACAGCACATTTCTGAGAGCCTCTGCATAGATACACATTCATCTTATTGAGAACACTGTAAAGTAAAAGCCTCGTAAATGTTACAAGAACATAATAGATAAAAGGAAAGGCATGCTCATACATGAACTCCCTCTGAATGAAGAGTTTCTAGCCTGCCAGCTGTCCTTTGAATTATGTCATTAATACTTTGGCCAGCTAAGGAGCTAGTGAAACTGCAAAATGGCAGAAAAGTTCAAGTGCCTAAGAAAATATGACTAGAAATACGTACGAGCAGTCATCATTTTACCAATGAAAGTTGGTGGCTTTCAATGCTCAAAATCACCAGGTCAAATGGTATTCTACCCAAAATGGCAAACTCAAGATGCATAGTGCAACATTTTTGAAGCAGGAAAATGGGTAAGCAGCTCATGCAATATCCACTAAAAAATAAAAGATTATATTCAGGGATAGACAAACCCCACATATATGAAACGAACAATCTGAATATTTCAGTCTCAGAAGTTGACAAAGAAAAAGTAAAAAAATAGCCACAAAACAGACAAATATGCCAAAAATCCTGACCATGTTATTTATTAACTTGGAATATATTTTAAGATAATAGACCATAAAGCATGCTTACCTTGCAGCCATATCAGCAGCCTTACTCACACTCGAGTCATGCAGAGTTTTCACTTCACCACTACTTCCTTCAGCTCCCATCTCAATTTTCTTTCCTTTGTCTGACTCTGCATCTTTTGGATCTATTTCACCAATCAAACTAAAAACTTGTTGAACAAGTTTGACATTTCCATCATATACAGACTTTTGCTCCATTGGTAATTTAGCTTTCCTTCGGTTAAACAATAAGGCATAGTGGTTCGACAATGCCTCCAACTCCTGGAAATGTTAAGATTCAGGACTTCAATATCAGCTGTCATTTACAGAAGTAGATTTCAAGCAAAAAGGAACAGAGAATGACCTCCAGTTGCTCTGGACCTCCATATATATAGAAGCACCTGTCAAAAGTCACATCCTCAAGTAATTGGTCTTCATCAGCATCTTTAACAGAATCTTTAGAAATTTTGTCAACTGCTATACCAGTTTCGGTGATCAACAGATCCATGGTCTCCTTGCCTACATATTCTAGCACTTGCATTCCCTTTGTTGTAAAAGCTTTTCCAGTCTACAACATGAAGGCAACAATAAGAAATTCCAATATAATTCACAAGAATAACTTTGAACTCCATACCAACCTCTAGAATTGACGGAGCAACATAACCAGCTGTTCCTGGTAGGCCATCTTGCTGAATTGATCCAGCAAGATTCACAGCAGAATGCTCAAGTCTAGAGAAAAGAGAAGAAAGAAGGCACAATGATAAAGAGATGTGAAAAACAGGACGTGACAACATCTGCAACTATCATCTTTTTCCTCTTCCCTTTACTTTCCATAGGAAAAGGCATCAAAGAACACATGAACCTTCATACTATTATATCAGAATTTGATTCTCATTATTGACTTCCAGCAGGGTATAAGATTGCACAGAGCCAGTATGTTGATGTAGTTAATACTTTACATATTGATTAACTAACAAACGTTCAAGAACTAGGTAATAAAGCACGGCACACACCCATATATCCACATATAAATATCACATCAAGCATGTCACAAAGACAATAGCGCTGTGAGGGTAATCGAAAAAGCCATCAGCTACTAATCTGTAGAGTAGAATCCTTGGTTCAAAAAGTGTCAATTCATTAACATCCCAAAAAGATGAAAAATTCTTGACAAGTGTTTTTAATCTTTTAAATTTCTTTCCCTTCTCCCATAGCACTACACAAAAGTCCACCACTTTTCATGTGAACTGCAAGAGTCAAAGTCGCAGGGAATTCAGATATTGGTATTAACTAGTAACTCTTATCAACCTTCCTTTAACCATGTACATTTTCTCAACAACAGGAGGAAAAAAAAAAAGTTCAACTGACTTACTTTTGAACAAAATTGGAACCCCCTCTTAATGCACTTCCTAAAGCTTGCCATGCTCCTGTAGCAAAATTCTCCACGGAGTGATCAAGAGCCTTTAGCCCCTATGAAGTATAAACAAAGAAATGACCAAGATTAGCAACCAGTTGGAAACTCATCAGTTGAACAATATAAGTGCCATACTAATAGAGTAATTACATTGAATAAGAAAAATTAATGCTAGGAGAATAAAACAGAGAAGCTATGAAGAATATAATAATTGCAGGGAATATGTGGTAGAATTGCAAAAGGTGTCATAATATAAGGGATCACAAAATTTAAACATAAACTACAGAAAGCTAGAAGAAGTCTATAAAGGTCTGATTATTTCAATCATTAAATGCCCGAGCACAACCATAATGATCAAAACATTCCTGAGGGAACTGTTTTCTTATATCAGTCTAATTCTGGCGAAAGAACAAGTTGAACTCACCTGGCCAAGCAAAGAATCCTCACTTGCTTTCTCCAACTTATCCAAAGCAGATTTCCGAATCTTGTCATTCTCATCGTCAGTTTCCTTATCACTGGAAGAATCATGTTTCTCATCCTCCCCTTTGGATGATTCAGAATCCTCAGCAATTTGAATATCTGCAATGCTCTTTGCAGCTTGTTCTGCAGCCGCAGAAGCCTGTATCCAGGTAAAACCCCTAAACAGTAAGTCAAACAATTCACCGACCACACCACAGGATATCGTAAGATGGTACGATAAAATTGTTTCCCAAATCCTGTATTTTGCTCCAATGTCTACTTTATAACGAATAATGAAAGGAACTATCACCAATATATATATATAACAAAAGAAAAGCCATGGACAACTCTAGGAAGCATCTAACCAAGGTTTTACAGCACATGAAAGTTTAGAGAAAGAAAGTAATTTTAGAACAAAAAGTTTCGACTTGTTCACCCCTTATAAACAGTCAGAATTCATTCCAAAGATAGGATATTTATACCATAAAGATACAGTCAACAATGTCAATCAGTATCTACACTTAAGTGAAATTTTCATTTTAAGCCATTCTACTCTAGAACCTCAAATCAGGCTGACCCAGAAACCAGATCTGACACAATAAACCAACCACCCAAGTTGACTGGCAAAACGAAAGCGTACATTGCGAGAGATCTCTTCCGCTGCCTTTTGGATAACAGAGAAAGCAGAGAAACCCCAGCCACCCCATCCTCCGCCGCTTGCCGGTTGTTGTGGCGGTTGTTGCTGCTCATCCTCCACATTGGATTCATGCTTCCGTTCCATTCGTTGTTGTGGAAGTTGTTGGGTTGCTTGGTCTTCATCTCTAGGTGGGTTCTTGTTCTCTTCCATCGTAACTGTGAATTGGGTTCCAAGCAATTGTGAGGGAGAGAGACCGAGAACGCTTTAAAAATGGAGTCTTTGAGTGACGGTGACTGAAAACTCTGCAACGTCCAACCAAGGGAAGTTGTGGCAGAAAGCGACGCCGTATGCTTTTTGCTTCTTTATCGCTTTTCCTTCTATTCTTGTCAATTACTCGGTCGAGATTTTTAATAATTAATAAATTACATCTAGCTTAGTAAATTGTTTGAATAATTAATTAAATAAAATAATTTAGCCGAATTATTACTTTAAAAAATAATATTAATAATATTAAGTTTTGATTTGATATAAAAATATTAAAGTAGTACAATAAATAATTTAAAATAAATCAAAGTCTAATAAAGAAAATAGCATGTGATAGGTCTCAGTGCACAAAGCTCCTCGTTTTGCAGAAGTCTGGAAAAAGTCATTGATATATGCAGTCTTACTCGTGTATTTTTAGAAAGAAGTTATTTATGTGATTCGAACTTTCTAATCATAAAGGAACAACTTTTATCAGTTAGTTCAAGACTCTTCGTCTTAGTTCAAGACTCTTCGTCCAAGTAAGTTTTTATGAATATATAGTTTTCTCTTAATAAGAGTTTTTTCATTAAAAAAAGGTGAAGAAATGTAACATCTCATTATTCCATATTAAGGGTTAGAACCCTATAATAGTATACATGAGAGATTATTGAAAAGTTAGAAAGTGCATTTCATGCTCATGCATATTAGAACATACACACAAATGTAAATATTAATTTTTGCACACGTTAAAATGATTGTACATGCATTCATTGACATTTTCCAGGTATAATTGATTTATAAATTTGATTATATTGAGAATTGTGGATTATATGTATTGAAAATTGATTTGAAGAGTATAAATATTGATTTTGAATTTTTGGTGGAATTTGAAATATTTTCCAAAATTATGAGTATTTTTGGAATAGGAAAAATATTAAGTGGCAAGACACTTGATAAGTGGTAGTTGAAATAACAGTCAAATGGCAGTTTGGAAAATTTATAAATGATATTGGGATTTAATGACATATGTCATTGAAATTTGGGAGGCAATTGGAGTAGAAATTGAAGACAAATAGACTAGTTATTAAAAGGAACCATAAGGAGGTGACGTGTGGCAAGTGACAAGTGACAAGTGTCACTTGCCATGCCACACCCTCACCCATGACTCTTTTAACATTGACAGACCATTTAATTGTTTTATTTCTTGCTTTCTTCTTCTCTTCGTGATCTTGTTCAAGCTTCTTCACTTTCACGACACTTACCCACCTCCTTCAACGTTAAACCTTGTCCTCATTTTGTACATTCGCTACTCTCCTTTTGATTGTCTTTTTCATTTGTCAAAAACAAAAACCTAATCTACCCACCTCCATGTTGATGTTCGTGTGAGTCATGGAAAGCTAGGGTTTACGTGATTTTGAAGAACTTGGAGTTTTACCAAGTAAGTATCGTATGGTTCTTCATGATTTGTAAAATGAAACATGTATAATAATAGTTAGAGGTTAAATGATCATCAAATGGTGTTTTATATGTGTTGGAATGTGGGTAAAGAAATGAACAAATTGGTGTCTTGTTTTTGTGTTTATGATGATTAATATTTCATAAGTTGTTGTAGAGATGAGTTTGAAATAGAAAGATCATTGCAAATGGTGTAGGAAAAAGGCGCAGAAAAATTTGATAGGTAGATGGATGTTTCATGTTCTGTTTTTGGTGTTATGATTAAGCGGAGAATATGATTTGTTTGTGATTTAAATTGAGCTGAAATGAAAGTAGGAATAAAGAGGAAATAATGAGGACATAAGCTAGAAATGATAGACTAAGCAAAAGAGATGAATTAGGATGAAAATGATGATAAAGTGTGCTGGAATATGTTAGATGGAGTATTTTCACTAAATATGCATCTGTATTTTAGTCATATCTTGATCTTTACATATCCAAATGGGATGATTTTAAATTTAGAGTGAACTAAAGAGATATGGCTATATTTTTTGTGAAGGAATAGAATTTTAATTATGTTTTTAAGGATTTCAAATTTTGGCTTGAAGTTGAGTACACTGTGCTGTCACAGTTTCGGAACAATCTGTAGTATTTTAGGTATAACTTGCAGAATACTGAACCAAACTGCATGAAATTGGTGTCATTAGAAACTTAAGGCATATGGAAACATTTGTTTAGAAGAATGTATTGCCTAATTACTTCTTTTCCTTGTCAAAATAGCCATGCAAAATTGACCCGAAAATCTATTTTAAGAATAACCATCAGGTAGTGCACGATCGTGACAAAGAGGGCACCTCAAGGGAGTTGCACAATCGTGCACAAGCACAATCATAATAGAGAGGAGATATCAGGTAGTGCACGATCGTGCACAAGCACGATCATGACAGAAGGGAGACATCAGGTAGTGCACAATCATGCACAAGCACGATCGTAACAGAGAAGATTCAACAGGCAGTGCACGATCGTGACAATGAGAGTGCAATGCTTTTTGACAGTTTTGAACAACCTTCACTCTTTTGACCATAACTTCTTCTCTGGACCTCCAATTGACTTGAAATTTGAACCACAAACTCTTCACACATTGTCCTTAATCTCCACCAAATTTCATGGTCATCTAAATTCATTAGGAAATGATTGATAATGATTGATTGATGTCGTTACAATGATTAAGTGTGTTGATCCATGAACCTTAGTGCTTGATTGAGTGATGAACTTAGAATAAATTTGTATTATTTATGTATAAACTTAGTTCAAATTAGACATATATGAGCTTTGAAGTATGAATGATCATAAGATGAAAATAAAGGAAATATACACGGGATGGTCATTGAGCATACATTGTACATAATCCATATACACATTTGTGCATAAATAAATACTTATATAATTGTGCAAAGTTGTGATGTGTGTAAATGTGTGTTGCATGATATAGGAGACCAATTAGAACGACAACATTCAGACATTGCCGGGACTTCGAGGCAATAGCTATCTGAAGCAAACTGTAAGTAACGTAGATGGCCTTACTTGATTAATTGTTTGTTTTAAATTCTGTATTGAATTATTATGTGAATGTAATTGTGTTGATTCCGGACATTGACTGTCCGAGGCGTTTGATGCATGAAATACATATGGAAAGTGCTCATTGAATGTGAATTTGATGAAATAAGTGATTCTCAATGTATATGTTGAATGTCAGACCAAGGTCCGATAATAGATGGGAATGAGTTTGTGATAATGAATATGAATGTGTAACATTGAGCATATTTGATTGACAGAATATATGTGATGCATTTCATTACATGAATGCATGATAACATAAAGACAGTTGTGATCGAAGTGACCAGTTTGAAAGAGCTTAAAGATTAGAATGTATAAGACCCTTTGGCTCAGTTGTTAATGTACCCAGTATCCACTAAGGGATATGGGACAATATCTAAAACAAACCCAGTATCCACAAGGGATATGGGCCAGTAAAAAGGCACTCGATCATAACAAAGTAATAATTAGAAGTGAATCTCATGTGCATTGCATTTATAATTAATATGTATGTTTTAAATAATCAAAATGAAATATTTGACTACTCTGAACGTGAAATGTGAAATAAGTGATCAAAGTGATATGTGATGATATATGATTTTAGTGAAATAATGTGAATTACGTGATTACATAAATTGTATATGTTATGTGTTATGAGTGAGCCATCGATGATGGGCAGCTCACTAAGTTCGCAAACTCATCAAAATTGCAACATTGACATTTCAGGTTCGAGAGAGGATACTAGTGACACAGAAACGCTAGAAGCAACATAGTTCTTGTACTTTTGGATAGAAGAAGTGGCTCAAAGGTCGGTCAGCCGAGACTGAAAGATTTAGATAAAATTTTTGTATGATTCCTCATGTATGTAGCATGTTCTGTATACAGATGTAAACTCTGATTAGTTTTTGTTATTGTACGTATATGAGTGTTGTTGTAAAGCTACAGTGTAAATATTGTTTAAGAATTGAAATGAGGAATTTTGGGTTTTTAATTATTGTGTCATTCTTTACGATGCCTTATAAGAGGACATAACTGCTCTACCATAATTGCAACATTGTCATAAAGACCTTTCTTGTAACACCCTACTACCATAGAGTATACACCAAAGCATCCTGAGGACAATCAAGTACATAACTTATAATAATGGCTTTGTGAATGCATAAAGTTAAAATTTTAAAATTTTGTGTTATAATCATAGTGATAATAATTAAAATTTAATTAAAATTTTTTAAATAAAAATAAGTATTATTTAATGGGAAAGAATGTGAGAGTAAGATGTATTCATAAACTCAACAAAATAGTTTATGAAGTTGACAAAGGAAGAGATGAAGTTTGTAATTTACAAAGTGCAGGCCAAGTAAAAATAAAAGAAGAACAAGGAACATTAAGATAATAATTTAGTTTATAATGTTAATCGTAAATTCATTCAATCATTTGTTGTTCCAAAGGCTTATCATATATAAATGATTCATCTCACTTAATTGTACGTGTCTTTTATCTATTAAAAGGCATTACATTTTTTGGTTTTAATAGAAAAATCTCTTAATTTTTTAAACACTCTTAAGGGAATATTTTGAGAAGTTTTCAAACCATAATTGTATTAAACAAATTTAGTTTGGGTACTTGAAGTTGTTAAAATCATATTTTTAGGAAGAGTGATCGACCTATATGAGTTAATGATCGACTAATATAAGCTAAAATTGTCAAATTTGATAAATTGAAAGTTTGTTGTAACTTTAGATGATATATTGGTTAAGCTATGTATCATATTGGTCGACCAATATGTCTATTGGTTGTCGAGTACCTCAATGACTACTGAATTTATGTATTCAATGCACATTGTTCCATTAATATGCTATACCAATCGACCAATATTTTGTAACTAATAGTCAAGATGACCAATTCTTAACTCTAACAACTAGTAAAGGTCCCAAAACTTTATAAACTCATGTTTTCTTATTGGTTCTTGCATCAAAAAGTGTTTCTATGTCTTTTACAGACATTTTTAAGTTACTTTCAATCGTTTAAGCATAATTATCTCATACTAGTATGAGTGAGCCTCTTTGAAATTACCAAGTGATAAAGTGAGGTATTTTTAGTTGTAAGATTTGGTTGAGCATTGTATTATTATACTAGAGGTATTCTAAATGAGATTGATGTGCCTCTCACTATTAAGGAATGTTATAAAAAGGATTTCTCTTTATCAAGAAAAGATTATATAAAGATAATTTTCGCTTTAAAAACAAGAATTATATTAAAATTTTAAGAAGAGACCTGAGAGTAGACGTAGACAAGAGTTATTTGATGAATTACTAATAATCGATTTGTGTTATCTCTTCTTTATCTTCTTTATATTATTATTCAATTGTTTGATTGATTTATGTTAATAAATCTCTCTCTATATATAAGGGTTCCTTTTTATCAAGAAAAGATTATACAAAAATTATTTTTCGCTTTAAAACAAGAATTATATTGGAATTCTAAGAAGAGTCTTAGGAGTGGACGTAAAAAAGAGTTATTTACTGAACTACTATAAATTTATTTGTGTTTTCTCTTCTTTATCTTCTTTAAAATATTATTCAATTGTTTGCTTGATTTATGTTAATATGTATATGGTTAAATTGAGTTCATTAGTTTAAAACATTGTTGACTTTTGTAAACAGACAATTTACCCCATCTCTTAAATGTCATAGGGACTAACAATAATGCATTATATCAGCTAGTATTAGGCTTAACAACAGGTCGGCCAGAACTCAAGTCTTTGTGTTTAGTCTAGGGTCCGGTCTAAAACCGATTAGGCTTGAACAAGCTTGATTAGATACATGTCTTAATTTTAAAATATTGAAAACAATATTATTTTATTTTAAACGACATTTTTGCACTTAAAAATTTTGAGCTTCAAACTAGGTTCGGTCTTTTATTTATTACTACCAAAATTAATTTATATCTATATGTATTTTATTACTACCAAAACTAATACCAAATTCAATACGAAATTCATAATATTGGTTATGTGACAATGAGCAGATATATCAAAACATGAAAATAGTATACGATTGTATCTTTTATACTTGTGAATATTTGAATGTATATAAAAATACAGTATTACAGTGAATAGTATCATAGAGGATATCTCTAATTTTGTATTAAATTATTTTACTACAAATATTAAATTTATGTGAAATATTCATAAGTGCAAAAAAGTCACTTAATACAGAATAGATTAAAAGAGTATTGTAGTACATAAAGCACTTTCGGCGGATAGCAGGAATCAAACCTTTCCAACCACGAATTTTTTTTTTTCTGATTTTTGTTCCCTAGTCATCATCTTCGCCACCATAATCAACACTTCAAGCTCAACCTTGTAGATTAGATCCCTCCACATTAACCTATAAGACTCCCTTGAAACCAAAGTATTTAGATTTAACTACACACAGAAAAAAGACAGAGGAAAAGAAATGATTTTGGTTGCATATTCATTATCGTATTTACCATTGTTGTTAAATATACGCTGCATTTACCATTGTTGATGCATTTTTGTGCTTGTTCCAGATCTTCATTGCGATTTTTTTTGGGCTCAAAGATTGTTCCTTTTGTTGGGTTTGCCTCTTGGGTTTGCTTTGTTTCGATCACTTTGGGTTTTAATTTGGTGGGTTTGGTTTGATGTTTAGAGATCTAAAGGTTATGTATTTGGGTCTATACTGTACGATCTTACTCTTTTTCACAGTGATATTATTGTAGGTTTTGGGATTTGGGTTGCTGTTTCCTACGTATATTTTTTTTGTGGGCATTTTAAAGGTTGCAATCTTTTTGTTGGGAAAGGAAAGTTACAATCTTTATTAGGCTTATGAAGGTTGACTTCCAGTTCTCTGCTTAGGTTTCTTTGGTGTTTTTTTACTCATGAAAATTCCGACTCTTTAGCTTTCAGTCAATAGGTTAAGCCACGGGGTGACTGACCTCCTCCCTATCTCTCTCTCTAAAATTTTACCGTTAGCAATCGCTGACGTTCTTCACCAGTGAAGACTTATCGTTGGTGGAAGCTCCATTAATGGTGAGGGGTGTTGTGGAATGTTGAGCAAATCTCGCCATCGACATTGTCAGTCCACATTATCCATCGTTGCCCATTCACGCTGGCGTCTATCCCCTCTCGGGTTTACCCAGTCGTAGCTTATTTCACCTTCATTCCTCTAGCGCTTACTGTAGTTTTGTTCTGGTGATCTTGGTTGCACTGGTTAAAAGTTTTGCATGGAGAGTTTTGAAAGATTAGCTTTGAAATAGGGATTAGAAAGACACCCCAAATTCTCTGTCCAATTTATCCTTTCCCTACTCTGTCCAGTGGGGTGGATGCCATCTATTTATGTGGATTCCACTGGATCCCACATAAATAGATGGCATCCATCCCACTGGACAGAATAAGGACACCGTAACTTGGACAGGGATTTGATCCCAAAGAAAGAGTAGCTTCTACGTTCCTTTGTTTCCTCCTTTTGTTCTCCTGTTCATATTTCTTTTTAGCAAACTGGTAGATTTTTCTTGTGCTCTCTTTCCAAGTTGTTTTGGAAACTAACCGTTGCGAAAGACGAAGGGTTCGCCCTTCCATCGTCATTTCACTTAGTTTAAAAATCTCTTTGTCGGATCTGGGTTTTCTTCTCTAGAACTTTCTGAGCTCCCTATCTCAAACTATCTACACTGGCTAAGACTTCAAGTTCCATGAAGTCGCAGTTGGGGATTCTTTGACATAAGAAGTTGATAACACCTAGTATTTTAGACTGATGTTTTCATTCACTTGTTTTCTTGGCAAGTGGTTAAGTGGAGTTTTCCAAGTTCTAGGAGTGTGATCGTCTCTGATTCTAGTCCTACTCCCAATATCAGGTTTTGTGTTTGTAAAGGCTCTAGTAATGATATATTTATCCCCTTCTAATTGTTTCATCTTTCTTGATACGTATATTATGACAACTGCTTTTAACTCTTGAATGCATCTTTATTATGACCATTTGCAAGTTTTGTTTTGTATGCGAATTTCTTGACAAGTGCATCTTGTTAATAAGTTGGATGTCATTTTGATAAACTATTATTATGCTGCTACGTTTTTATTTTATTATATTTATTTTTCTAAAGTTATTATTTTATTTTAATTATTTATTATTACTTTATTCTAAGTATTTATTAGTTATTTTAATGTATTTAGTTATTTTATGACATCTTTTATGTTTATTTGAATAAAATAAATAAATTATTTATTTATTTTAGTTGTATTTATTTACTCTTTTTAACTTGTATCACTTATTTGTGGTTTTTTGTTGTATTATTACTATACTACGTACTTTTTTTCTTTTTTCATTGTCATATTTGTATGTGGACCTATCGGAAACAGTTTCTCTACTTTATAGGGATAAGGCTATGTATTATCAGACCTCCCAAAACCTCACATCGGTGTGAGATTCGGAATGCGTGTGATGATGATGAATAATTACATATTAGATAAAACTTAAAGATAAATTATTTTTAAATAAATAAATTTATTTAATCTCTTATATAATATTTATTTTAATATTATGATATTGTAATTAATAAATAATTTAAAATTAATATTTTATTTAAAAATTAATATTTTAATTATTAAATCAAATTTTATTTGAATATTTATATATTTTAAATTTAATTATATGTTTTAATAATTATTAAAGTTTAATTACATATAATTTAATTATAAAAATTAAATAAAATAATTATTCATAATTTTTATTGATAATTAATTGTAATTTATTAAATATATAATGTTGAATTAAATTATTCATAATTTTTATTAAATTTTAAATAATTAAATAATATATTAAATGATAATATTATGGAAAAATAAGAATTAGGAAACACAAATCACTTTTTATGGTTTTCATAATTTTTAAAAATTGGAAGAAACCAAAACTAAAAACAAAAACAAAAAATTCAACCAAACAAGTTTTTTTACTAAATTTGAAAACAAAAACAAAAAACAAAAATTAGAAACAGACACAATTATTTATTTTAATTATTAAAAAATTCAATCAGTTTGGTTAGTTTAACGTTAAAAACCTTGAATCGTTTACCTTTTCAATTCAATTTATTTTAATAATTTTTGTTGTTAAAAATCAAACAATTTATTTATTAATTAGTTAATTTTTCATAAATTAGCAAGTTCATATAAACTAAAATAAATCAATTCATTTTTATTTAATAATCTTTTTTGTTTACCTTCAATTTTTTTATAAATAGCTACAATCTTTTTATATCATATTTTAAATTTTTAAATTTTATTTAATTTTTCGGATTAAACTTTTAACCTGTAAATTTCTTTTCTTTATCAGTTTAAATTCCGATTAACACAGGAGACAGAATCATAAGAATCTATATTCTATTCGCTTTTATTTATGGACGTGAAAAACGTTTAATTTAACTTTGCAATCATTTGTCTCAAAAAGATAATGGGATCCTCAATTTAATATTACGGTGTTTTATTTTGTCCCATAAATTTCAGCCATAAGTTATGGGACAGAATAGAATACCATAATATCGGACAAAGAATTCAAATTCCTTAAAAAAAGGCAAGCTTTTCACGTGTAAGGCCTCCATAATCTTTCCCTTAACAGTAAGTGCATGGTCCTATTCAATATTTTCTCGTAATCTTGATATTGATTCTTAACCAAAAAACTGATTTGAACTCAATACATTGTTGCTGTAATAAAAAGACAGAACTTGCGCGGATGAGACATGAAGATGAAACCGAAACCATTGCTTCTTGCACGTGTTTGGAACTCGGTGCATATCGAGGAAGTTCATTTAGAATGAGAAATTACAGGTTTTTCTTCTTCTATTTCATAGCCTTTCATGTTACTCTCTATATAATCTATTTTTATACACGGAATATGGAACAGGCCTATCATGGGCATATGGAACAACAACGAAGATGTAAAGGTGTTACATTTTCTTGTAATGAAGCTCAATTACATGGTATTGTGTAGGTGTCTTCAAATTTGGAACTGCAACCCATGATTAGGTGATGCTAATTAGTAGCCTGGGAACATTGGAGGAGGAGGAGATGAGTACTGGAACCCAATATTTGGAGGAAGCTCAATGTCTTGATGTGGTGGTGAAGGAAGGACAATTGGAGGAGGAGATGCAACCGGTGGTGGTGGAGGGAGCTGAGTTGGTGGCGGTGGTGAGTAGACTGGTGGTGGGGGTGGAGAGTGAACTGGTGGTGGTGGTGGAGAGTGGACTGGCGGTGGTGGGGAGAAGACTGGTGGTGGTGGGGAGAAGACTGGCGGTGATGGTGGGGACTGGACTGGTGGTGGTGGTGGGGACTGGACTGGCGGTGGTGGTGGGGAGAAGACTGGTGGTGGTGGTGAGGAGAAGACTGGTGGTGGTGGTGAGTGGACGGGTGGTGGAGGAGAGTGGACGGGTGGTGGTGGTGGTGACTGGACTGGTGGAGGCGGTGAATGAACTGGTGGAGGCGAATGGACTGGTGGTGGAGGCGAATGAACTGGTGGTGGAGGAGAGTGGACCGGTGGTGGTGGTGGCGGGGATTTAGGTGACAATTCAGGCTCTGGTGCAGGTGCTGGTGATGGTCCCTTACCACGTCCAGGGTTTCCTGGTTTGTGAGGATCATCAAGTGGTGCAGGTGCTGGCGATGGCGATGGTGATGATGGATTTGGTTCAGGAACTTCAGGAGTAATAGGGGCTGGTGGTGATTCAGGCTGTGGTTTTGGTGATGGTGGTGTTTGTGGAATCGGTGCTGGTGGTGATTCAGGCTGTGGTTTTGGTGATGGTGTTGTTTGAGGAATCGGTGCTGGTGGTGATTCAGGCTGTGGTTTTGGTGATGGTGGTGTTTGAGGAATCGGTGCTGGTGTTTCAACCTTTGGAGAAGATGGTGTTGGTGTATGTTTGGGCGGTGAAGGAGAGTGCTCTTGTGTTGGCGCAGATGGTTTTGATGGCTCTGAAGGTGAAGATCCACCTCCTCCACCGCCGCCGCCGCCGCCGCCACACTTGTCCTTGCTGCAGTCCACAGGTCTGCTTACCACAGGGTCACATATCTTAGCTGTCTTCTGGTTTGGCCTATCAGCTAAGCAATTGCTGGTATCATCCAAAGCAATGTCCTTCCTTGAAGGTTGCAGACACTCTTGAGCCTCTCCCTTGAAGTAGTTATATGAGAATGTGAAATTTGTCAAGGTTGGTAGTTCACAAACGTTCTCAGGCACGAATCCTGTGAACTTGTTATATGCAAGATTCATCACTTCAACAGTTTTCAGGCTGGAAAGGCTTGACGGCAAGTCTCCAGTGAACCCGTTGAAGCTGGCATCAAAGAGTGTCACGTTGCCTAGCATTCCAATCTCTGGTGGGAAGCAACCTCCAAGGCTATTGCCCCTGAAGATAATCTCATTCAAGTTGGGCATATTGCCAATACTATGTGGAATGCAGCCAGTGAAATTGTTATAGGCAAATGTCAAAAGTGAAACCTTGGATTTACCAATATTCTCTGGAATGCTGCCTGTGAATCGGTTGTTATTCAGTAGCAAAGAATCAAGATCTTTTTCAAATATCTGTGGAGGCAATGACCCTTCAAAGTTATTGAACCTGAGATCAAGATACTTGAGATTTGGCCAGGTTAGGACAACGCTTGGGAAATCTCCAACAAATCGATTGTTGCTGATATCAAACTCAAACATAAGCGTGAGCTTGGACATGCTGCTGGGGACAATTCCACAGAACCTGTTGCTGTTGATATGCAACAATGCAACATCAGTCATAAGCCCCAATTCAGCAGGAAGGAATCCTGCAATGTCAGCATGGTTAAGATCAACCCCAGCCACAACACTCAATTTGGGGTCATCGAGGGCAGACGCGCAGAACACACCATTGTAAGAGCACACATCTGCACCAACCCAATTGCCAGTTGTGTTAAACGGGTCGGAGTATATAGCTTTTTTCCAGGCTTGAAGAGCAATGTATGCTCTCTTCAGCCTTTCGTTTGCGAAGGTGATTTTCAGGTCAACCTCATACGCATATTCGTTGGGAAGATCACTATTTTCCTTAAGAGTTAGGAGTTGACGACGAGCAATGAGGGACGCTTCAGCATCGGTTAAGGCAAGAGACAAGGTTGAGAAAGAATGCAAAAGGCAGGCGTAGAGCAGAAAGCAGCCTAGAGTTCTAACAGGAAGAGCCATGTTGATGACCTTGGAAAAGTCCCAAGGCCGCTTATAGGAGGGTTGGTGTATGAACATATTTTATGGTTGGAACGAGAAGGGAAACATTTGCCATGCATTGAGAGGCTGTGGAATGCTGTTTCCATTTTTAGGCAGCATACAACTCGGTTTCTTTCTCTACGACCAACACAAACATGGCTTCTGTTTCTGTTCTATATTTAGAATTTGGTATTTGTTAGGTTGATAAGCAGAAGTTGGAACTAAAGAATTGACCGAATCAATGCCTAATATAACAAAAATCGTTTAATATTCCCATATAGAATAATATTAAATAGTAATTATAGGAATGCTTATGAAATCTTCAGGAATTACTAATAGAAATAGTTGAGCTATCTGAATGCACAGAAGGGAAAAGTTGGGTCAAGATGAAGTATGATATTCATAGTTTACAGAACAAACAAGAAGATACAAGAAAAACTCGAATCTCATTGTTCAATTCACCAGGATACAGAAACTATGATGTTCCTTTAATATTAACGAGAAATCTACAGAATTTACAAGAACATATATATATCAGGAAGATATATTCATCACACTGTTTATCAATCTGTTTCGTGGTCAGGAGCAAGCGAATACCAAGCAGGAAGTCTTCCTTTAGTTCTAAGCAATCTAGTAAATGGTGAATCTGGCATTCTAGCTCTCTCTGCTTCTTCAAGCTCCTCCAGGGACTTTGGAAGTCCATCTGGTATTGGGCATGCTCTCTGTCTTTCTTTACCCACGTTCAATGGCACTGCTGAACCTAAACCACTCTTATTTTCTTTTTGAATTGATGCAATCCCGTGTAAGCATCCGATCAACGACTTCAATCCACCAGCTTGGAGGATTAGTCTCACTAAATCCTCTTTAGGTGACCTTTTCTGAAGTACAATTGCTATTATTAGAAACAACAATAAAGTATGCTGAAACTGACGAATTAAAAGGAATATGCAAACAAAGATAACTACATTTCTTAGCTAAGGAGTTTAAAGAACTTATTCATTAGCTAAGTACTACAAATTTCTTTAGTAAACAAGACAAATGAAAAGATGAAATTCAATAAGCAATGAGCTATTTTAGACTTTGGTATGCAAACTTACTTCAAGATCTTTAAGCTCGAAGTATGCTCTCCAACAACTGTAACACTCTTCTCCTTCAAGAGTCGAACAATAATCTGTCCAACGGACATTAGAAAACTTACTCACGTCTATAAAACGTAATCAGAAATTAACAAACCCAACAGTGTACACCAAGAGGTCCAAGAACAGATTTAGAAAGAAAAAGATTCAAACTTTGATAACGATCTCTATGATTCTAATTCACCCATCATCGGTCACAGTGAAAAGATTCAAGATTTGAGACTTACCAGCAAGTTCATTTTCAACCTTCTCGATAAGAGGTGGATCCTTTACGACTCTCTCCAGCTTGGTTCTGCTAAAAGGTTCGAGCTTTGGGATACTGCTCCTTGAAGCAGAACAAGAAGAAGAAGAAGAAGAAGAAGAACCTGGAGTGAGTATGCAAACAACTCTCTTGAACAACCTCGTACGTTGGAAATCCTTAACATCTGCAAGCAAAGGAGGGGAACAAGAACGAAGAGGAACTGACTTTATCATCGTTTCGGGCCACAAAGACTCCTCAGTCACCTTGCCTCTTTTGGTTAGAGACTCTTGCGAAAGAGATGAATCGGACGAAGCAATTATTAAAGTGGGATCTATCGTAGATACTAATAATTAAAGTACTAGATGAGGCCTAAGTGGATAAGGATTAGATTTTTTTCAGTATTTTTCTTTAGTGATCAAAGACAATGACAGGTGAATGGTTACCGTTCGATGGGTAGAAGATTGATCATTTTGAATAGTGAAAGGTGATATGGATGACTTCAGAATGTGGGAAGAATATTTGTGGGTCCACGAGATCAAAACTTAAAACAGGAGACAACTAACGGCGGGAGTAGTTGGATTTGTCCGGGCAACATGCGTGAATCAGTGGGCAGTGAGTGCCAAAACAAGCGAATAGGCACTCTTTAAGCTTCAGGTCTCGCTATTCTGTTTCTCTTCGGTTAAAAATTCAAATTTTGTATTTAGATAATATTAAAAAATTAAATTTAATCAACATTTAAATTAAGTTCGAATTTAAAAATCAAAACTTAATATTGGTGAACATGGAACGGAAGTTCAAGAAGTGAAAGGAACCAAAGATTAAGGATGACATTTGTACCAAGGCCCGACTTGACTTTTTCTAAAAAGTTGGTCTAACGTCGGAATTAAGATTAAGTTACCCAAGTTTATCTCAAACACTTATTTTGACAATTATAAAAAATTTATCATTTTATAAAAAGACGTAATTTTATATTTTTATTTTAAAATAAAATAAAATTAGGTGAAGATTTGAGCTTAGATTCAATTATTTCGAGTTTGGATTCGAGCAAAAGCTGTCAGACACGACTCAGATTTGGGAAGATTCGGCTCGATCTAGCTTATTATCATCCCTACAAAAAATTATATTTTAGATAATATCACTAAAAATTAAGGAAATAAAATTTGTAAAATCTAATATGAGCTGGTGCAGATTATTATAAATACAATATTTTGATAAAAGGCATTATTAGCCAAATTATCACCATGATAAGCACATATTAGGTGAATGATCACATAAAAATAGGTTAATTATAAAAAAGATTTTAAATTTTAATTAATTTTATAATACAAGTTTGAAGTTTAAAAAATGATAATAAAATATTTCAATTTTAATTTTTAATAACAATAGTCTAAAATTAAAATTTTAATTAAAAAGAATGAGGTAATGAGCCATATCAAATTAATATTTGTCTCATTCACATATTTTATTTGTGATACATATAAATTTTGTTATTTAACAAATTAAAAATATTAAAAACTTTAAAATAATTATATAATTCATTTATGTCATCCATAAGATATAAGCATCATATTATTTTATTAAAATTTCTAATTTATTGATATTTTTTAAAATTTGAATTAATATTATAAATTGATTAAGACCCTGTTTGGTTGTTGGCTGATCAACTATTTTTTAGCTGATTGACTTTATCAAAAAGCTATTTAATTTGTTTGGTTGTTGGCTGGTTGGGATGGTTGATTCAACCCAACTAGCTCAAAATTAGAAGTTCCTTGTAAGTAGCGTTCAGGGCAATCAACTGATTATCCTTTCCTATAATGCCAATTTTGCCCAACCTCATTACCGTCTCACTCTCGTTTTCTCTAGATTCTTCATATTCTTCTTCCTTTCCTTGGCTCTTACCTTGCATCTCTCATAGCTCTCACGTCTCAACCAGATCAATCATCAGTTTCGAATCTGTGCAGCTTTCATGAGAAACCAACGGTTTCCTCTTTTCTTGTTTCTATTTTCCCTTATATTTTACATGTTTCTTTCTTTTCGTTCAGATGTCACGACGGCGGCGATCACACTAGCCTCTTCTCTTTGACGGTATCCTATGGCGGCAATTGACGACGATGACTTAATCAGGGTTTGTTTTCAGGTTCATGATCGGAAAAATAACCTTAACCCTTTTCTCTTTCCTTCCCTTCTCTCTATTTGAACGTGTAATTGTTTGTGTATTGTGCGGGCATGCTTGGTTCTTGAAAAGTCGCTACTTGGCTATTGATTCGAGGGTTTTTGTTGGATGAAAGTTAACTACTTGATTAAAATTCCATGACTAAAAGGGATTGGGAGTGGCTTCATGTTTTTCTTTTAAGGCTTGCTTATTTTGAACTCTGAAGCTTATGAGAAACTAGGCTTAGTTCTTAAAATTGTGTCTTTACGTGTTGAAGCTATTTGGGGTGACAGATGGGCTTGATGTACAATTGGTGGAATGAGTTGGAGGTTGCTTTGAAATTGTGTCCTGGGAGTGTAGATGGTTTGGTACTAATACTGTTGTTTGAATACCAATTTCCATCTATTCATAACATTCTCAATTTCATTTCTTTTCAACAGTTTTGACTATTACTTTTCTTCTTTGCTTTAATTGTTATTTTGTGCATTTGTTGTTCTTTACGTTGCTTAGATACCTAGAGAATACTTGGGGTATCTGAAATTTGAGTACCTTCAGTAGAGATATTACAAATATGGGTAGATCAGTTGTGATACCCTTTATAAAAAAAATGTATTTAAAACTTTATTTTCCTCTTCTTTTGGTAGAACAATGTCAAATTTGAGGTTGTCACTTTTGATGATGAGTATTGATGACCCTGTCCTACTAATTCTCCTTTTTTGGGTAAGCTTGATTTTTTGTTTTAGTTTTGTTGGCCTTGTGATCTGTCTTTGATGAGATTGTTGGGCCACAAAGGTTTTGAAATTAAGGTCAGACGAGAAGATTTCTTCAGAAGGTTATATAATTTGAAAGCTATGCATATTTTCCTTTTTTATATATTTTGGAAAGAATGAAGCCTTACATGCTGCAGAGGTGCTCCAATTTTCAAACACATTGGTGAGGTTGAACAATTATTGGGTTTTCCATGCAAAGGATTTAGTTTCCTCTGGTATGTTATTCTTGTACCACCTTGTTACTTGTTTCTCTACGTTGCATCTTAATTGATTCCAATTCTACTTTTGCTTAATCAATTTATGCAGTAGATGATACATAGTGGTTGTTTTGATGATTTTGCAAGTTAGGTATGGGTAAAGTGGGAGTAGAAACACTTGTTCACTCACCTCAACCTAACAAGTAACTCATCCTGCAATCTTTCCTTTGAACTATCTGTTGATTTCACAAGTTATC
Organism: Erythroxylum roraimae; assembly: GCA_027568915.1. NCBI lineage: Eukaryota > Viridiplantae > Streptophyta > Magnoliopsida > Malpighiales > Erythroxylaceae > Erythroxylum > Erythroxylum roraimae. The sequence continues at coordinate 34,385,129 of JAOSBL010000211.1, forward strand.
TAGGTGTAACTCTATTGTAACTATCTGTCCATTATAATTATCTAGTTTATCCTGCAAACTATCTAGTTGTAACTATTTGTTGATTTAACAGAACATGGCACTACAGTTCCTCTTTGTAACCAGTCCGAAACTAAATCTGACATTTAATGAAAGTATATCTGAGATAGATGTTTCATTGGATTAAGTCTGAAAGTAGTTGAGATATAAATGGATTTGCTGCAGTTGAACAACGAAGTATGTTGTAGAAAGTTGCATTAATTTCGTTGGGGCTGTAGCTACTTTTTATTTATTTATTGCATTTAACTTCATTTATTACTCACAACTGCCCACTGTCTTTTTTTTCACCTATAAAAGGGAAAAGCTCAACACAATTGTTAGTTGTTAGTCTTTACAACTTGCTTTTTTCTAGTCATCGAGTTCTTCGGAAGTGTGGTAATCTCAGTGCTATTTTAGGGATTTGCAAATTAGGTAAAATTCTTCATTTTCAATGATATATAAAAGTTTGATCAATTTAATTGAATTTTTTGATGGTTTTATAGCTTGTGTCTGATTAGATTTTGTATCCTTATGCAGTATCTTATACCCTCATTACAGTTAACCATAGACTTCTTGATCATCGACTTGTGTGTTCGTTCTGACTAACTACTTAAAATTTGAAGTTCATTGACTTTCCAATAGTATCAATCTTATTCATTGGATTGGAGTTCCATTATCTTTTTTGTCAAGAAGCCATTACGTGCTTAATCTTATTTTTGCCTTAGTTTGATATGGATAGTTATTTTTTTTGAAAGGCCTTATGTTCTGAAAATTAAATTTAAGGGTCTGTTTTCACATAAAGATCACTCTGAAATAGGCGAGAGTTGCTTTTATATTCTGAAAATTGTATATCAAAATAATTCTTAGTTTCCAATGGTTTCTGTCAGCATAAAGTTAGTCCAATATGTACTCTTACACGTTAGATGTCGTTAGCGATTTACTATGTGTGGTAGCATTCTAACATATAAGAGCCTTATGAATTGTGTCATCAGATATTCTATGCTACATTGTTTTTATTAATCATATGTCAATGCTCTTGTCTTTAATCGGTTATAATTGATCATCTAATGATCGGTTTAATGTTATTGCTTTTTCAAAAATTATGTCTTATTATTCTCGCAAGAGTGGAATAACTTGCTATGTTTTGTGGTCTGTTTTTGATAGTGTGGAAATCAAAAGAAGAAATGAAAAGCAAAGAAGAAAAAAGTGCTTATGTGTAATAGTTTTATAATGTCTGTAATTAGAACCCTTTTCTATAAATTTATATTTTTGAAATGCTATAAAAATTTATATTTGTTTATATTTATTATTTTCTAATATTATTCACTACTGAAGTTTTTTCTTAAACCCTTTTTGGTATTTACAAATTATTTGGTTAATGTGCAATATGTACATGAGAGTAGATGATAGTAGTTTGATAGAGGGTTGGATCAATAAACAAATCAGAGTTTGAATTTGATTTACGTACAAGCATCATAACAGATTAGGATGATAATAGCCTGAAAATCAATATTCTAATATATAAACAAACTGTAATTTAATAGAAAATAGGTAATAAATTTTTTATTCACAATAAATAGGCAATGAAAATATGCAATTTAAAAAAAAACGCTCGCACTAATATTTTTTTATTTTAATGCATACTCATGTTTTTTAAATGTTATTTTAAACTTGTCAAATTTAGTGAATATAAAAGTATCGTTATTTTTTATAATGGCCTTGTTAATTTTGAACTCTCTCCTATCGTTCCACTGAAACCTAACTTGCAACTATTTTGTTTTATTCCTAACTCTCTCTTTTCTCTCTTTTTTATTTTCATTTTTAAGAATGTTTTGTCTATATTTTTTATTCTTCTCCAAATCTTCTTAAGATGCTTTCGTAATCATGCACTAAAACTTAATTTTTTTAATATTTACAAAATTTATATTTATCTTTTTCTTATATTATTTAATTATTTAATAGTTATTTTGTTACCAAAAGAAGTATAATTTTCTTAAATTATTATATATAAACAAATAGTAATTTAATAAAAAAATGTTTTGATAATATAATATTTTAAATAAAAAATATTACAATTTTATATAATTTTTGAATAATATTCACAAGTTAATTCTATTGCTCATTTTAAATTAAGAGAAAATAATTTTAAATTAAGTAATTAATAAAAATATTATGATGATAAAAAGTATTTATATATTTATTTTGTTGAACTAGTATAATTCAAGCTAGTAAAACTAATTAAGTAGTTAAATCAAATGCAAATTGATTAACTAGCATATAATATTTTTCATCTTATATGATTAGATGACATCATCTCAAAAAGGAAACAAATGAGTAAGTCAAGGGGGGGATGATATAGGTAAGATTCGTTGACCAAAAAAAACTCTTCTTATCTTTTGTGACATTTGTAATATTGAAAGGAGTAAGGGAAAACGCGGTGGAGTTATTGGTCAAAGGTTACCATGGAAGAAGGTGGAGGAAGTGAACAGAGAACTCTACACAAGAAGACATTGAAGAACAGAGAACTCGAGAGATGACAACTATTCATAATAATATTGCTTCTAGTTTAATGGCAGTTAGACGTCATTCTTTAATTGTTATAAACCTTTGCTTAACATGATGATGTTCATTTCTTTTGCTCTATTTGAATTGTGTTGTTAAACTTCATTTGGATTGTTATATTTTATGTTTGGATGTATCATTATAATAATCACGATTATGATTATGATTATGATTATTATTGTTATTGTTATTATTATTATTATTATTGTTGTTGTTGTTGTTGTTGTTGTTGTTGTTGTTATATGTTCTATGTTTTTTATTAGAGTTATAAACTTAATTTTTGTATAATTAAATATCTAAAATCTAAATTCATATAAGAATATTCAACGAAATACTAAGATATATAATATTCATACCCTTATAATTTTTTTTAAAGTCATGTCTTCATAAATCATTTTACGCGTAAACAACTAATACTAACAGCTAATTTTACCAAATAATAACATCAAATGACAAACAACTAATGCAATCTGCTGGTAAAATCAGTTGATAGAATCAACTATCAGCTAACAGCTAACGCAATCAGCTGATTACCAAACAAGGCCTAAATTTTAGTTTTTTTTAATAATTAACCTCGCAAAAATTAATGGAGAAAGAGGCAAAACATTCATTGGCGAAGTCCAGCATTATAGGTACCAGCTAAAACGACGTGTAGTTGTTGAAGAGAAAATATGCACCAATTTAGCAAACGCAAAATTAGAAAGAACTAGTTCTGAACCCCGTGCTTTGCACGAGTTGTTGCAAAGCAAATAATGAATTTTAATTACAAAATTGAAAGGAAAACACAAGCATAAATTTAACATATTGCATGTCATAAAAGAGTCTGGATCCTCTGTCTAAGACAATCCTGTCTTATTCTGTCCAAGACCAAAACGACGCTGTTGTCTTTTAAAAATTTCAAACCACACCTTGCTCTGTGCTACTTCTCTATCAAAGCCAAGCTGCCTACGAGCTTGACTTTGACAAAGAAACATGTTATTATAATAATAAGTTGTGTTTTAACAGGAAATGACTTTTACACTTTTGAATTTGTGTTTCAACTTCTAGCATTTCCATGAATATTATTATTCATAACATTGTTAAATGTTTATTATTTTTGTACTTCCCGATTTTTGCACTACTGGATTTTTATTAAAAATGTTTATTATTATTCATAACATTTTTAATAACCTTAGTATTATTAAGTGTATATATAAAAATATATACACTTAACCAACATGGGACTGAATCACAATTCGACTTTTTCATATGATTTGTAGCTCTACGTCTCTAGTTTACTTCAAATTAACAATCATCTCATTTGGATCTCTATAGGTCAATATATCACCAAAATACTGAAGCATGTTCAGTAAAACATCCAACTCATATTCTTCCAATTGAACCCCTCATTTTTGTTCAATCAATCTTTTTCAAATCAATTCAGAATGCTACCAAATTTTGTAGAGAGATAGAAAAATGTCTTAGGAATCTATTGCTTCAAAAATCAGGTCATTTGGAGGTCGAACGAAGAAGTTATAGCCAAAAAACTATCGGATGTTCATCAGCCTTTCAAAACTTCAAAGTCGCTATGGTGCAATTGCACTGTAGCGACTTTCGCTATTCAACCTCCAAAGTCGTTGTCGTGTTTTTGCACGACGGTGCTTTTTGGCTAACCCTCAAAGTCGCTGTCATGCTTTTGCACTACGGTGCTTTGTTTTTCCACTTCTTCTTCTTCACAGACATCTCAACTTCTAAATCCCATAACTTTTGATCCCGAACTCCAAAATTTACAAATTTTATATCAACGGAAAGATAAAAGAAAGATCTACAACTTCCATGAAGACCATTTTATCAAAATCACTCTAGATCAGTACAGAAAAATCATGAAAGGTTCAGATCAAAATTTCAACACTGTCACTATTCATTCCTAGAAAATTTTCATACTTCCTTTTTTTTTCTTCAAAATCTAACACTTCTATTTTTATTCTAGTCTTTCTACTTTATTTTAATCAACTCATTCACCATAATTTCATACTATTTCAAAATATGCAAGTTTAGTCAAAAATAATCAAAAATCATCTAATAACACTTCTATTTTTATTCTAACAGCTAATGCAATCAACTGATTACCAAACGAGCCCTAAAATTTTTGTTTTTTTTAATAATTAACCTCACAAAAATTAATGGAGAAAGAGGCAAAACATTCATCGGCAAAGTCCAGCATTGTAGGTACCAGCTAAAACGACGTGTAGCTGTTGAAGAGAAAATACGCGCCAACTTAGCAAACGCAAAATTAGAAAGAATAACAGAAAAGCACTATTTTTTTTCAAAAAATTTCATTTTTGATCTAAGAAGTAAATCAAAGACGAACATGAGGGCGATGGAAACCATACACGATCTAGTGGAAGAGGCAAAGCTAAGAACGGTTTGGTGGTTTCTTTGTATCTTCGCCGTCACTTACTTCTTGTCTCGTAAGCTTGTTGCTTGATTGCGCTGATCTAAGAGAAGCATAAGTTTATGTTAGGGGAGGTTTTGGATTCAATTGTCGTTTTCTGTTACAATCCGGTTCTGAATTTGTGTTTACTGTGATAAATTAGTTATCTTTTTGATGCATTTTAGTTGTTCAGTGTGAATTTGTGCTGGTATTTCTATTTATTGATATACTTTTGTGTAGTGTTGTTCTAGTTGTTTTGAATTTCGGGATTGTATGTCATTTTTAGTCATTTTAGGTTTTTTTTAGTCATTTTAGGTTTAACTGTGAATTCTATTTTTTTTAAAAACCCAATTAAGTTAGTTTATTAGTTTATTGCCCGTAATGCATTCGTTTTATATACCCATTTTTATTTTTCTTTTCCTTTTTTCTTTTCTTCTTTTGAAGTGAAGAATTCTTGCATATAAGCATTTTAACTGCGTTTTTATATGGTATTAATATTTTCTGAGTTGAGCTTTGGTGAATGATGATTTATGACACTGATACAATAATATGACTTTAAATTATATACCAGAGGTTGCTCGTTTGGATGAGGTAATAGTTTCCTGTGTTGACATATTGTTAATGATGATTTGTGACTGTGTTTATAACAGTTAGTATACGTATCAGGTTGCATGCAGTTTTTGGCTTTGTGGTAATTGTTGTTGTGACTATGAATATTGTTAGGATTTTAGTTCCTTATTGCAGATACAAGCACATCAATGTGGGTGAATCTGCCAATATCAATCCTAATTGTATCTGCATTGCGAGTTTTGTCTAATGAGGTAGAGTTCAAGTGGAAAGTATGCCAGCCTGTTTCTCTGCAGTCATATTTGTCTCATTTGGAGAAGAAAAAAGTATCCCGAAATGATCCACACCTTTCTTCTTCACCACCTGCACCAAGATGGAAAAGAAAATTTGATTCTCCAGTTGTAGAGGCTGCATTAAATGATCTTATTGATAAAATGTTGAAGGATTTTGTGGTAGATCTGTGGTACTCTGAGATTACACCTGACAAGGAAGCTCCTGAGCTTATTCGTTCAGTAATCATGGATGCTATTTGTGAGATATCAGTAAGGGCTAAAGAGATAAACCTTGTTGATTTGCTAACTAGGTAATTTTGCAGGGAAGATTTTTTCAGAAACTGAAAGTTGAGTAGTAAATAAATGTGAATATTTGAATGATTCTTTGTGCAGGGATGTGGTTGATCTAATAGGGGATCATTTGGACCTATTCAGACGAAATCAATCATCTATTGGTGTTGATGTAATGGGAACACTTTCTGCAGAGGAGAGAGACGAAAGATTGAAACACCATCTCATGGTTTCTGAAGAGCTCCATCCTGCATTAATATCTCTTGAGAGTGAGTACAAGGTGTGAGGGGAGTGTTCTGATGATCAAAAAGTTTCTTCCTTTTGCTTTCAGAACCTATATAATACACACACACACACACACACACACATATATTGTTCAAACCTCCCTTTTTTTATATATTGTTTGCCTTTTGATAAACAAAAGGTTCTTCAGCGAATCATTGGTGGAGTCATAGCTATAGTATTAAGACCTCGAGAAGCTCAATGCCCTTTGGTCCGTACTATTTCTCGAGAGATTATAACTTGCTTGGTAGTGCAGCCAATTTTGAATCTTGCAAGCCCTGGGTAAGCGGTCTATCTTTTTGGTATTCTTATTCGTCTTTTGTAAATCACCAACTTTTCTAGAGCATCATGGCTTCATTGCCTGCTATTTCCTCCCATCGTTTGCATCATTTCTTTTTGTTTCAGAAAAGGTTTCAGTATATAATGTGGGACTCCTATGTCTAATGCACTAATTTGTTTCTATTAGTCTGCAATTTACTTTATATGAATTTATGTTTGTTTTTTAATTTGTAACTCAAATGCTTGAATAGATTATTAGCTCCATTATTTCTGCAATAAGAGATCTCAGTATTTTTATATTTTCACGTAATCAGGTATATCAATCAGGTGATTGAGTATGTTTTGGTTGCTATTAAAGATGGTGGTCTTATGGATATTGTTGGTTATCAGTCTACAAGTGGCGTGCATGATGTTAATTCTAACTCTAAAGTGGATTCAACCTTAAATAGTGAAAACGCTGATTCTTTTGATGGAGAAAAGAGTTATCAACAAAGTGATATGCCCTTGGCAAATGTTGATACTGATACACAAACAAAATTAGACTATAAGTTAGGCCAGCAAGAGGCTTTGCCACGTAGTGCAGAGTGGGCACACATACTTGAGGCCACAACACAGAGACGAAGAGAAGTTCTTGCTCCTGAAAATCTTGAAAACATGTGGGCAAAAGGAAGAAATTACAAAAAGAAAGAGAGAAAAAATGTCGAGGGGGTTGAGTCTATAGGAAAAGCTTCTGCAATGAGTAGTTCTACAAGAACTGCAAGTCTGGGAAAGGAAATGATAACCAGCAACTCTGTGATTCTCACAGAAACAGATGATAAAGCTGCATTGGAAGTACCCGGTCAATTAAGTGTTGATACTGTATTATGCAGTGAGAACACACGTGAGAGACAGTGTAATCTGAATTATGATAAGTTGTCATCTTTTCAGAAACAACATATTGGACATGAATTGAGGAGTTCCTGTAGTGCTTCTACTGGTGAAAATAAAACTAGTTTGAAGAGATCCAACAGTTCTTCTGTGAAAGCAACATCTGATCATAAAAAGGCATTTACTGGACAAGTAGGCGGATCCATTATTTCAGAGCTCTACAAGTCCAGTTATGGCAGTCATAGCGATGACCATGTTGTAAAGCAAATCTCAGACATAATCGTCCGGAATGTGAGACCTCATGTTCCTAAACTAAAATGCCGGGTGAGTATAACTTTCTGGAGTTGATTGTGAGAAATAAATAATGTGAAAAGGAAAATTTGGAGTGAAGTGTCATTTTGATGTGAGTTTCAAACTATGGGAGCTTCTTTATTTAGCTTTCTTCCAAATGTGAGTGATACATAGATCTGATTCAAGTGCTACTTGTGTTCCTATGTCTTAACAGGTCCTTGGAGCCTACTTTGAGAAACTAGGTTCAAAATCTTTTGCTGTTTACTCAATTGTTCTGATAGATGCAGAAAACACGACTTGGTTTGTTAACCGAAGGTTTATTTCTCTTCTTTATAACGTTCTAATGTAGATCTTCAGATTATTGCATGGAAATTCTTTAAATTCCATTAAGGAAAGAGTTTATACGATTTACATCTTAAAGATTTTCTTTGCAGATACAGTAATTTTGAGATACTGCATAGATGCCTAAAGGAAATTCCTAATTACACCTTGCACTTGCCTCCCAAGAGGATATTCTCGTCAAGCACTGAGGATGCTTTTGTTCATCAACGCTGCATTCAGCTTGATAGATATCTTCAAGTGTTTATCTAGTTCCTGCTCTTTATTCTTTAGTGGAGTGTTTGTTTCCTTTTTTCTACATCTTGAATCACACTGCATTTTTCAGGATCTCTTATCTATAGCTAATGTTGCTGAACAGCATGAAGTATGGGATTTCTTGAGTGTTTCTTCGAAGGTGCAAAATCTGTTGAATTGCACATGTTCTGTCTTTGTTTGTGTTATTGTTTTCTTTCTTGTAATTCAGTTGTAAGCTGAATGCACCTGAAGTTCTATATTTTTTCTTTCACTTTTGAAGAATTACTCGTTTGGGGAATCTTCATCAGTAATGAGACCCCTTGTAGGTATGCAGATAAACTCTTGTTTATTACATCAGAAAAACCTCACATTATCTTCTCTGCAACTGGTTTACAATCCAATCCAAGCAGATTGTGCAACCACTTCTTCAGAATTGCTGTTTGGAATAATTGATATTTGAGAGCTATTATCATTGGTTATGTTCCACCTTCTTTTGGTATTCTGATGTTTGAATTTACTCAGTTCATGTGGATGATGCTGTTGACGATATTATGCACCAACTCAAAGGGGTTTCTGACTGCTTAAAGCATATTGTTGGCTCATCTTCCCCTTTTGATAAAACCTTGTTGTCATCTCAAAAGAATAACTTGTCATGTCATGCTAATGACATGAGTTATCCTATCTGGAGGGAAAATACATCAGAAACAATGAACATCATTTCTGATGATGAACAAAATGGTAAGCAAAGCTGCCAAAACCAGGGGGAGGTTGCATCCAGTGAACATACTGATCAGTGGCATTCAGATAATGGGTTAAACCCCAAGGGTTTTCAACCTCAGGTAATCAAACATAAGGAGGAGTTTAGGAGCTTAGGTTCAGGAGAACAAATTAATTCAGATGTGAAGTCTGAGTGGAAGGAATGTGTTGGAATACCTCCAACAAGTTCTTCTATAACCTCTAATTGTGAAAAAGATCCAGTTGAAATGCCTCCAGAGGTAATTTTTGTTTAGAAAATGTCAATCTGCTGGTTCATTTTTGCATTATCTTTTCATGTGAAAGTATATGGTCTATCTACATTGTGTTTGAAATAGATAATTTGTTCTTAATTGGACTATTCATGTGTGCTCTCTCCTATTCTGTTGATTGTTTGCTGATAAGCTGCTATCTGCTGAATCATCAACTTTGTAGTAATCAAGATGAACATTTTGTTTATTCGGAGCAAACCATTATGTGAAAATCAGATTGAATTATTTCCTTGGCTTTTACCCTGTGAAAAGCAAGTGGTTTCTGCATTTTCCTTGAAATATTATTGATCTCTTTGGTTCAATAACACAACATTATCTTTGTTGATTGATTTTATGCATTGCTGTATTACAGTCTCAGTTACTTGTAGACACTTTTGGATACTGACAGTTCATTCCTATGGCAGTGGGCCCCACCTAATGTAAGTGTACCTTTGTTAAATCTGGTAGATAAGGTCTTTCAGCTAAAAAGAAGAGGGTGGCTGAGGTTAGTTGTTTGCTGTTTTAATTTAATCAATTATGCATTTATTAAATTTTGTGTGTTCTTTGGGCAGTTTCTTCTCAACAAATATATGTCCAAGATGCTTTGCTTTTTGTTTTTCAATCCCAATTTTGCTACTTTTAACTTTTCTTTTTCTTCTTATTTTAACTTTTTCTCGTTTCCTTTATGATAAGCTACTTGAAGTAAGATTCTTATGAATCAAAATGTATTTACATTTTTGGACAAGCTGCGATAAGCATAATGAACTTTGGGGAAATGCATGGTATATTTCTTTGGCCTTGATTTTTGGCCAACTGCTCGGGAGTACTTGATCACTTTTTGGGGTTCTGATGAGGGGAAAACACAGCTTCACTTCTTTTGGCTCAAGTTTTGTTGTCCTGTTTATATATGCAAATAGCTATCGTCTTTAACATGTGATTATTTGTTTTTGCTTCTACAGGAGACAAGTGTTTTGGATGTCAATGCAAATAGTACAGTTAGTAATGGAAGATGCCGTTGATGATTGGCTGTTGAGGCAGATTTATTGGCTTAGGAGAGAAGATACTATTGCACAAGGGATTCGGTGGCTGCAGGATGTAAGGACTTAAACCAATGTTATTATCAATGATTAAACTGGTCTTGTTTTGTTCTTCTTTGTACTGTCCGTCTCATCAGATGATTCTACACTGCTTCTCTTTGTCTATTTTTTTGTTTGTATAAAGAATTAGTCAGTTTTGGACATGCTGGATTTGCTGATTTGGCAATCTAAGGCCCCTTCCAGGCACCAGCATCTTTGCACCAACTTCTTCAATCTAAGTGAGCAAATTCCAAGAACGAGGACCTTAGATTCTGGTTTAACATGAAAAGGGCTTAGTTATGTAAAGTAACTAGTTGTTCTATTTTTTTAAATTTAATTTTAAGTTACTGGTTTGTCGCCTGGAGGATGGGTTTGGATTGCCAAAATGCTAGATCAGGCATTATAAGAATTCCGATGAATGTTTAAGTTCAGACCTCCATTTTATCTTTCTTCAACATAGTGACTCCAAATGAATTAGTAACTGCATATTTCTAGCAACCTGATCTTACTCCAACATGTAAACTTATGCTGCAAGTGCATGATAATAGGTCATGTCACATACGTAATTCATGTGGCTTCATCACTGTGCCATTGTTTTCATTTGCATGTTATACTTTGACACTGCCTTATATTAACATATCAATCTCCATTTTTCAGCTAATAACTTGTCTCTCGTAGTTTCTCTGGCCAGATGGCTCATTCTTCATGCAAGTTACAGAGGATAATCTTGATGGTGCTCATCGAAACCTGATGCCCTTTCAGATTAGCCAATATACTACAAGTAAGGCTTCAAATATCTCCTTTGAAGAACAGCTTGAAGCTGCCCGTAGAGCTAGTAATATCAAGAAAATGCTGTTTGGTGAGTTCAACATTCCTTTTAAGTCTCACATTCAGTTATGTGAGATCAATTTATATTATTCTGAAGTGATTCCCCCTGTGGTATTTATCATGTCTGAAAGTATTTGGTCATCCATTTTTTAGCTTTTGTTTCCATTCTTTTTCATAGAAGTACATAGGTTGAGGTTTAAAATTCCGTAGCTAGTTAATAGAATTGATGTAACTTGGAAAAACCAGTACGCATTTATGTGATTGAAAAGATCCCCTTTTTCATGATTATATAAACCATGTTGATTTTCCTCGTTTCATTAACATTTTTATGTTTACATTTCTCGGATGCACTTATGAATGATTGAAGAAAAGAAATGACCCCCTTTCTCATTTTAGGTGGAGCTCCAACGGCCTTAGTGAGCTTTGTTGGGAAGAAACAGTACAAGCGATGTGCAAGAGATATTTTCTATTTCACTCAGGTTGATCTTCGATTCTCTGTCATCCTATCTCACTATAATTTCTCAAATTTTATTCACGTACGCATTTCTTAAATTCTGTGCTCATACATCATTTGCGACTGAACATTGGTATGATTTCTGACACTTGCAGTCTACTATTTGTGTGAAGCAACTCACATATGCTATCCTAGAGCTGTTACTGGTTTCAGTTTTCCCAGAGCTCCGGGATCTTCTGTTGGATATTCATAAGAAGATGCCAGTACCACCTTCATAGGAAGCCCATGATTTCATTGAGCACTCCTTATTTTTGTGGTCTAAATATACCATGAATAGAAAAAGGAAAGGTTCATGCTGAGCTCCAAGAATGGCCAGAAGATCAATGTGTCTCAATGGCGTTGCATATACAGTATTTGTTCATTTGATGCCAAAAGGACGACTTGATGGGTGAGAAAATTGGGTGTGTTTTTCTTTCTCCAACACATTTTTCAGATAGAGGGAATGAAGCAGAGTAAGGTCTCTTGGTTGAAAGTGTATAGAGTCGTAAATTTTAGGGCTTGGTGTGTATAGAAGATGATACTTTTGTTATTGGTAGAGGGTTCAACTCAAAATGGGAATTAAATAAATGATGCTTACAAGCTATTCATTCATTGATTTATTTGAAGGGTAATTCCAATTGATGTTTCACACACAAGTAGAGATGACGATAAAACTCGTCCGGCTTGATCCAACTTGATCTGAAGTCAATAAGCTAGGACTAATTAAACCGGACTTAAGGTCAAGTTTAGGTTGCCCGAGTTCAAACTTCAAAGCCTAAAAGTTTATCAGAAAACAAATGACATCTTTTAAAATTTTTAATTAAAAAAATAAAAAAAAATCGAGTTAGGTTAGGTACTTCAGATTTGATTGGACTTTGAGTTTAGCAAAAAATTTTGAGTCGAGCTCGGTTCTGCCTATTGTTATCTTTACAAATAAAATTGGCACTGTTAGTTTACTTATCCTTAACCTCTTTATTAATCAAAAATGTTTTTAGATAGACTGGAGAAGTTAAATTTGCTTTTTACAGCTATTAAGCATTAGTATTTTAGCCTTACTTACTGATTTAAGAATTGTATTGATGCAAGAAGTTCATCTGATTGCCTAAGTAAGGCAGACTCTATCTGCTAATTATTGTCATTGTCAATTCTTTTTTTTTTTTTTACTAAAATGAAATACCTTGTTCCTTAATATCCCTCACTAGTTCTTCATTAACTCCTGATTCCATCAATTGAACATCACCTCCCACTGATTCTTTCGATTGAATGTGATCACCATTCCTTGATACTAAGAAATGACAAATGATGCCCCTCACGGGGTAGCTTAGCGGTAGAAAGGAGGAGAGGATTGTGTGAAGGTTGTAGGTTCGAACCTTGAGAGGAGTAGCCTTTATTTAAGGTGATGTAATCTTCCTGGTAGTGGCTCATCTTTCAGGAGCAGGTACTTCTGATACTATCTAGGATCAGACCCGGATTTACCTATCTATGAGTCTGAGTGGATGGCTCATAGGTCCTAGGATAGTCGGGCGAAACCCAGAACCTGAGTTATCAAAAAAATTTTTTTTTGACAAATGACACTAGAACCCTCCAACATCTTTATTGATTGTTTCTTCAAATTCAAAGTGATCCCTTTGCTCATATACCCACTCTTTAATTCTATCTCCCCACCTTCCCCCTCAGACTTCATGGTTCCATTCCTATAATTGCAAACTACTACATTCAATTTGGATAACCACTGAACCCAAAGCAACATTCACTTCCTAATATATTTATTACTGACACACCAGTATTGAAACAATGGGAATGAGATCTTCTGTGTCATATACTCAGTTCCTACTATGTGTCAAATGATCTCATCTCTTTATTGGACAGAGAGAAATAGAGGGATGAGATCTTCTGGTATAGAGTAGGAATTGAGTAAATGATACAGAAGATCTCATTCGTGAAACAATGGCTATTTATTAGTTATGTATTTTATTGCTGGTAAACTTTATACCATCTACTACCATGATCATTATTAGATTAATTATTTCAACTGCATCCCCTTCTCTCTTAATCATAATCTTATTCACAAAATTATGTATGCTCTCATTATCAATTAACATATGAATTGTTTTATCCCTGAAAACTCCTACTACTTTGACACATTGAGGAAAAAAAAAACTAAGCAGCACACTTAATTTGAAGAAACACGAGAATCTACTCATAGAAAAATCTTAAAGCTAATTGAATATGAGAATATTATTGTTTGAATGAATCATACAACATTTAGAAAAAAAAATCACTACCTTTCTCCAGCTTGTACACATTTTTCTATTCAACATATTGAGTAGCACCTTCATCTTCTTGCTCTCTATAAAACTACAAGGAACAATCACTACCTTATAAAAAAATCATTATATTATGCAAAAATATCACTACATTATAGAAAATACTACTGCTTTCTATAAAAGTACCACCTTATACTATAAAAAATACCACTTAAGGCTATAATATATACCATTTCATACTAGAATATTTATGTCAATCAAACATGTGCTATAACTTTACATGAACTATGTCTCAAACATTATATAAAAAAGCACTACAATATATATAAAAGGGTTAATTATGAAAAATTCCTAAACTTTGGTCAATTTTGTAATTATAACTCGAACTTTAAAAACAACATTAAATATGTCGAGCGTCTTGCCTCCCTTTCTCTCTCAAGAGTGCAAGTTTTTAGTCGGCCAAGATTGTGCATGGTAGTTTCTGTGTGAAAGTTTTTTCTTTGACTATTTCAGTTGCTGTTTTTGTTTTGTAATATGGATCAGGGCTTTCAGAATATATCCATCCAAGAGAAGGAAAACGCCGAGGTTATGATTCCCACAGAAGAAATCCAGAGTGAAGAGATTAACTACGAACTATGTTTGCTGGGTAAAATGGTAGGAGATAGAACGATCAACGCAGAGGCTATGGAAAGGATGTTGTTGAGTCTCTGGTGCCCAATGAGGGGAGCGTACATCAAGCCACTGACAAGCACCAATCTATATATTATCCAGTTTTATCACCACATCGATCTGAAGAAGATGTTAGCTGGGGGACCATGGTCTTTTAACAAATGTATTCTGTTAGTCCACCAATGGAAGGAAGGAGAGAACCCAACGGATATAGATTTCACTCATACTGATCTATGGGTACAGTTTCATGGCTTACCACTGGGATTTGCCTCGGAAATGCTGGCCAGAAATATTGGAAACGTGATGGGCACCTACCTTGAATATGACTCTACCCATAAACGCAATTCTTGGAACAACTATATGTGCGTTCGGATTCGGATCAACGTGGAAGAACCCCTTATGCGCAGGAAGAGTATACGTAAACAGGGAGCTGACCCAATAGTGATAACCTTCAGCTATGAGAGACTGTCTCTTGTCTGCTATCTATGTGGTATCATAGGGCATAGTGAAACTAATTGCCTTAAGTTACTGGAAAGGCCGGAGGGGGAGATCTGTCGTGAATGGCCAGAGGAGATTCAGGCAGAGGTGCGGGCCCGGAACGCTAGGAGGCAGGTGCAATGGAAACGTGATCCGGGACAGGATCTTGGAGCTAATTTTGCGGCAAAAAATAGGGAGATAGCTTCCCCACAATCATCAGCATCAAATCCTTGTCGAATCAGCAATAATTTCTCATTCATTCCTAAGAAGGTAACGTTCAAATCTACTGCAAATAATGGTCTTACATTGGGCCATAATTCCTCGGTGATCTGCGGCAGCTCAAATGGACAAAGCCTGACCCACGTTTTAGAGCAGAATGAAAATTGTGGCTTAGGCAACCATAGGACAGTTCGCGCTTTAAAAGACCTTGTTAGGTAGAATAAGCCTCGTAATCTTTTTTTGAGTGAAACTATTTCGAACTCTGTTAAGGTTGAAGAAATAATAGTTTTATTAAAGTATGATTTCTGTTTTTGTGTTGATCGGATTGGTAGAAGTAGTAGACTAGCTATGTTCTGGATGCATGACGTTACTGCTACAGTTATTGGTTTTTCTAATAATCACATTGATCTTAGCATGATGATCCTATTATTCCCAAATGGAGACTTACAGGATTCTACGGTTTTCCTGAAGCGACTAGAAAATGAGCTATTGGGAGCTCCTGCGATCCCTCTCTCCGATTCATAGCATGCCATGGGTCTGTTTCGGGGATTTTAACAACCTTTTATTCCTTAATGATAAATTAGGGGGAGGGGAGTATCCTAGTTCTCTAATGGAGGGTTTCCGAAAATGTATATCGGACTCTAATCTCATTGATATTCCTTTGCTTGGTTTCGGGTATACTTGGGAGAGAGGTAGAAATACAACCTCGCTTATACTGGAGAGACTCGACCGTTCTTTCGTTAATGAAGAATGGATGGCCATCTTTCCGTTTCACAAACTTCATAATTTGGTATGTGGGACGTTGATAATTTGTTGTTTTTGTTATTTTCTTGATTTATTTTGTCTTTGTCTTTACATTAATTTGTGTGGAATTTATTTTGTTTTTTGGTGAATTTGTACTGCTGTTGATTTTTCTTTATTTTTGCAGGATTATTAATTCACACGGTCTAACCGTGTGAATTTACACGGTTTGTGCAATTGGAAGCTGGATGTGTGCAGATTCACCCGAAGGTTACACGGTCAGACCGTGTGATTTCACACGGCCCGTGTAAACTGAAGACATATGCGCACAAAGTCATCCGAAAGTTACACGGGCTACCCGTGTGATTTTACACGGCCCGTGTAATGCAGTTAGTTCTGACGGTTACGGAGTTTAAATAGTGGGAAAGACAGATGAAAAGAAAGGGGTTTTTTTTGGCTTGGGAAAGTGACGACTTTGACAGGGAGAAAGGAGAAGATCGACAGGAAGGAGAAGAGAATAAGGATCGGTGAAGATTAAATTGGAGATTGAGAGATCAAGATTCAAGACAAAATTGGAGTCC
>JAOSBL010000211.1:34402016-34412851 GCA_027568915.1 Erythroxylum roraimae
TATTTCTAATAAGCAGTCTACGAAGTGTGAAGTGTTGTTGATCTTGCTGGGCCATTGAAGTTGATTGATAATTACAGGGATCGACGCTACGTTTGGCCACATTTTAGACAACATGTATGAAACTCTATTAACACGTGTATTATCAATAGTACGGAGCATTTGGTATCACCGAAACCTCCGAGTTTGGCAAGGTAAGATAGTTCCTTCTAGTATGATTGTTCTCTTTGCTGATAATTTTGTGAAGGACTGGCAGGTTGCTCGAAGGTGTTATGAGAGGATTAGAGAACCAGAGAATGCTTCCTGCTCTAGCATTTTAGGTTGGAGTCCACCATCGGAAGATTATATAAAATGTAATGTGGATGCGTCTATTTTTAAAGACCAGAATGCTACGGGTTTCGCTGTTGTACTTCGGGATGCAAGGGGCAGGTTTATAGCTGCTTTTTCAGGGCATTACCCATCTTTGTTTGATCCAGTCATAACTGAATTAATGTCGATACGGGAAGCACTGTCATGGTTAAAGGACAAACAAATTGACAATGTCATTTTAGAATCGGATTGCTTGCTGGCGATTCAAGCTATTCAAACGTCTTTGGTATGTTTTTCAGAGATCGGAATGTTGGCGTTTGATTGTAAAACGCTTAAGCGACAATTCCTTCACTTGTCCTTTCAATGGAAGCGTAGGATTGCTAATAAGGCGGGTCATTCATTAGCAAGGGTAGCCTTATTCCATGCAAACTACCACAGCTGGGACACTAGTCTTCTTCCTTATGTTCTATTTTATCGTTAGATCAATCTTTTTGTAATGTCGCTGATAGGGAAAGGCTTGTAAGATCCGGATGTATGGGGCAAGCCTGTCGGCTTGGGTTAGATTTTTAGCCTTTCTTTGTCTTCGATGATTTTGTTTTTTTTTCAAAAAAAACTCGCACTTTAAAAGTGACAATAAAATATCAAAACTTTCAATTTTTTTCAATTTTAGCCCGACGTTAATGACTCTGTTGTCTTTGCTAATGTGACAGTGCCACAAGTCTAGAAATCCTAATTAGTAAGGCATGTCAGCAATGATTAAGATTAAAAATCCTAATTAATTAAACGACATCGTTTAATCACTTTAGCAGAACTGATGCTCAAATGATCTAAGCTCGTTTATCTTTCGGTGGCAATAAAATGTCCAAACCTATTGTTCTTTTCATCGTGAAACTTAGCCCAGAAAGAAACATTATTCTTTATTCTGATATGTCTATTGCTTTCTCTGTTCCTGTTATAAAGTTCACATGAAACCCGTCTCTAAAAGTTCTTTAGGAATATGAGGTTTCTGTATCATGTTTTTACTTGGCCACTCACAATGCTAACATTGGTCTGACTTCTTTTTGTCTTTATTCCCTACATCTATTATCACTACCCCATTTCCTCGTATCAATCAAAATTTTCACCTAATAACTAAAATCATTCTTCAGCAACTGCTTCCTATTTTTGTGTCAAATGAAGAATGAAAAAGATGATAGATTCTTACCACCGATAAGATGACAAGTTCTTGCCACCAATAAGATTAAACAACGGTTGTGAAACAGAGAAACAACGATGTTTACGTTTGAGAGTAAGAACCGACAAACATATTTAGGGATTTAATCTTGTTGAAACGACATCATTTTAGTTATATCATAAAATGATGTTGTTTCATTAGTCTAAGTCCCTTATGTTCATTAAAGCTTACATGTCTTAGTAATTAGGGCTCTTAGACACATGGCATTATTATGTTAGCAAAGATAACAGAGTTACTAATGTTAGGTTAAAATTGAAAAAAAATGAAAGTTTAGACATTTTATTACCATTTTTTAAAGTTTAGGTTATAATTATAAAATTGATCAGAATTTAAGATTTTTTTGTAATTAACTCTATATAAAAATAACATACTCCATAGTAGTATATTACAAACAAGTACCACTTCACACTACAATAAATACTAATTCACACTATGTTATCATGTTAACCAAACACATATTATAGAAACTATATCTCAAGTATTATATAAAAAATGTCACTATATTACACAAAAAATCGCTATATTATGCAAAAATACCTCATATCATACAAAAATATCACTATATTATATAAAAAATATCGATACATTATACAAAAATATCATCACTATCTAAAAAAAATCACTTTATAATACAATAAATACAACTTCGCTTTATATGAACGTCACTTCAAACTAGGTTATTCATGTCAATAAAACACAAAAATAATTATATAACTATACACAAATTATATTTCAGACATGATACAAAAAGTATTAAGGTATTTCATAGAAAACACCACTGCATTATACAAAAATTACCACTTAACAATATGTTATCTATGTCAATTAGACACATGCAATAATTCTGCACAAACTACATCTAAAGCTTTTTGCAAAATGTATCATTTTATTATATAAAAATACCACTATATTCTAAAAAAATCACTATATTACATAAAATTATAATTACATTATAAAAAATTATAAAATTATACCAAAAACACCACTATTTTTTGTTATGAATAGTTATAGATGTTTACTAGAAAAAATTATAAATGTTATTAATTATATATTTATTTAATTAAATAGATAAGAAGAGCTGAACTTTGCAGTTTATCAAGTACTAACAGACGTGGACTCTATCAGGTATATTCTTTTTAGTTATTTTTTTTAATTTTAATTTTATTTATTTATGTATTTATTGTAATTTTATTTACTAGTTTTACTTATTTATGCTTTAACTTGCATCACTCTTTTATTGTCACATCTGCATGTGGGTCTACCGGAAACAACCTCTCTATTATGTAAGGGTAAAGTTGCGCACTATTAGACCTCCCCAAACTTCGCTTTATTGCGAAACTTCGGACTGGGTGTGATAATGATGATTGTATAATTTGATATGATGTTTATAATAGTTTTTTAAACCATAAAAAAAATAAGGATGTCAATAGCCGGTGGACTATGGGTTGGGTGGCCTGTGGTTGGCCCATGGGCCTCGCCCGACTACTAACTGATAGGCCTGTGGGCCTGACCTACCTTATATATTTAAAAAAACATAAAAATGAATAGTTATAATTATTCATTTTTAAAAACTAATAATTATAACTAAAACGATGTGGGTTGGAATGTCGTGGGCCGGGAAACTACGGGTTCGGTTGACTGGCCCGTGACCCATTTGACCCTAACCTTCCTTATATATTTAAAAAAAATTCAAAAATGACGTTTTTTAAGTTACAACCAGGTGGCATTTGGAAAAAAAAAGTGATGTAAGGTGTGTATGATTGTCGTTCCGAAAAAAGATTATCAATAATATTTAATTACATTAATAATAAAGTGTAATTACATTAAAATTAATAATTAAATATAATTTTGTTATTTTAAAAAATAAAATAAAAATAAAAAATCGTCCACTCATTGGTTGGAGTTGGATTTCCTTCTCCCGCCTTTTCTCATCGTGTCTTTATTCTTTTCTACAGTCTCTCCGCCATTCCCATACACCTTTCCACTCACTCAGAAAAGAGCGAGAAAGACACAGAGTTGTTAACTATGGTGTCAAGGAGAAGAAATGCTGAGAAAGACACTGCAAACGCTGAAAACACCAACAACTATAATGGCGATGACATTGCTGGCGCTTTAAGGAAACGAGCTATTGAGAAGAAGGAAGCCAAAGGGAGTAACGGCTCGGGGTATGAGGAGTTGAGAGACAGAAGGATCAGAGAGAACAAGGACAGGATGCAAAAGTTGGGTATTTTCGAACTCTCCCTGAAGCTGAAGCCCCAGCCTAAGAAAACTCCCCAAAACGTCTCCTCTCAGAAGAGAAAGCCTCAAAATGCATTGCCCGCCGCTGCCTCCCCTAGGCGATCTTCTAGGTATATGTGTGTGCTTTTCATCTGCGTTGTGCTTGTTTAGTGAGAAAATTTTGAGAAAAGGTTTTTACTTTTTGGGAAAGTTCTTCGGGGTTGGATTTCTTTTTAATCATTACAGTTTGGAAAGTATCATTACAGCATATTTGTGAAGAAAGACTTTGTTTTTATCGAAGGCTATGAAAGAGTTTGTTGTCTTTGCATATCGTTGTTTTAAACCGTCGGATTGAGTTAAGGCTCTAAAGAATGTGTTGAAGTAAGCAGCTTATTGTTTTGCTAATCTGTCTTTTTGGTAACATGATGGGTTTAGGTTGAAGTGCTTGACTCCGGTTAACTATAAGGAGAGACCCATTAACATCAAGATAGAATTGTCTGAGGATGTGGAGATACGTATACTGGAGGGTTCTCAGCCCGAAGTTTATACAGAAGAACATGAGAAACTCTTGGGGGATTCTAAGACAGCTTGGACTTTGTATGTAGATGGTTACGACTCGGATGGAAATCGCATGTATGATCCGGAGAAGGGAGAGTCATGCCATCAGTGCAGGTAATTAGCTTGTGAAATCTTTCTAATCATTGAGTTTTGGTTAGTTTGTTTGGTATCATTTTGTGCATCATGAATTGTTATGCCTGGTTGCTTCTTAGAAACATGCTTACAGATGGTTCTACCTTGCAGACAAAAAACCCTTGGTCTTCGCACTCATTGCAGCAAATGCAGCACGGTCCAAGGCCAGTTTTGTGGAGACTGCTTATACACTAGGTTGTAACACTCTCTTAAAATTTAGACCACTTGCTTCTTTTTTTTGGTAATCTGAAAGCGCTTTTTCTTGCTCCTGTCGTATTTGTGCTTGAATGTTGTTGCTTGATTTTTCCCTACAAAGTGCCTATTTTGATACCAGAGAGGCACTCAAAAGATCATTTTCAGACGTCTTTAGGTGCAAAACTATTTCTATTCCCAAAACCTGTTTGCGTGCGTTCTTTTCGCTTTAAAGTTTACCATACAAAAAACCAATAAGAACAAAAGAAGAATTGTCTCAATTAGCTGCCACAGTAGGCGCTTTCTGTTCTTCCTTGTTTAGCAATGCTGAGAAAAGTAGCATCTTCTCCATGATAGCACATATTCATCCGATTGAAATCATTTTCAACTTTGGTATGAAAAAATCTTAGATGAGGGTTCTTAAACGCCTATCCTTGTCTATCCCAAATTTTTGTAATTGAATTTGGGACAATGCATCTATTTTAGGTCTTAAATATGTGTGCAGAACACAAACATACTATCAAATAATATAAGAAGTTACAGCTCTACTAGAAGGCATACATAAGTGCACAAATCAGAATCAGATGCCACCACCGAAGTTCACAGGTGTTGTGTTTTATGTTGTCTGAATAAACGTCCTCATGTATGACCATTGCCCCTCTCGTGTGCAGATATGGAGAAAATGTTATTGAAGTAAATGAAAATCCAAGTTGGATTTGTCCAGCTTGTCGGGATATTTGTAACTGCAGTCGATGTCGAAAAGGGAAAGGTTGGACACCAACAGGTTGTATTTATAAGAAGGTAATGCAGTTAACACATTTTCCTTTGTTTTCTTTTCTAATATCCTTTCAGATGCATCTTGTTCTCAATTTGACTTTGGATAAATATTAGAAGAGGTTTTAGGAACTTCAGGTCTACACAGCTTTAGTACTGCTTATTGAAAAGCGGTTTTTGTAAACGTGTTTAGAATTGTGCGATGATTCACCCACAGGTCAGAAATAATTGCAGCCCTTAATAATGCTAGTCAAGAGTAGTTTAAAGTTTTGTGCTTTTGTCTTGCTGAATTGTCCAATCATGTGACCTCCAAACTTTGGCATCTAGAAATGTGGCTGGCCAATATCATGTCAACTACAATGTGAAGTACACGAATGCTAACTTCTCTTTCTTCTTTCAGGTTTTGAAGCTGGGCTTCAAGTCTGTTGCTCATTATCTCATTCAAACTCAGCGTGGCCAAAGTCGCTCAGCAGACTCACTCACCAAAGTTTTGGTTTCTGAGGCTGACTCACTCACCAAAAGTTTGGTTTCTGAGGAGGGAACACTTCTGTCTGCTAATACAGATCAGCTGAACGAGTTTCATAATGCTCAGCCCAAGATTGATCAACATAAGATGGAAAAAGATGTGAAGCAAGAGCACTGTTCTGATAGTAGCTATGATGTTGATGCCGACGATGAAGATGACGACGACAACGACAGTGGTGATAGCACTGAATGATTTTGGAAGATAAAGATATTTTGTGCTGCAAAGTATCAACTGGAGTTGGACGCCCATTCAGTATAGTTCCTGATATATAGGAGGAAGAATGAGACTTGCTCTTTTTTGACGTTACATTTCCCTGCTTGTTTGAGTTTAGTTTTCCCAAAGCTCTCAGATTTTGTCCAGCAATTAGCTGTAGCTTCTACTTATAACTCAAGCAACATGGTATGCTCATAGGCCTAAGCAGTAAGCAGTTCTATGATAAAACTAACAATGCTTATTTCTTCGTTGATGCAACATTTTTCAGGTGCTCATACGTGAAAGTTACTTAATGTAGTAAATGTATGAACATGATCAAGATTATCAAGTAAGACCAATGTCATCATTACATCAACCCTTGAATGTAACTGTAGAGTTTATCCAATGTAAAGGTAGCCAAAGTTATGTTGAATCATACAAAAGAGAGCTCTTTTTCCTTGGGAAGACAAAAACATTAACATTATATTCAGGTGTATTTTGGGTAGGCCAAAACAAAAGAATTGTGACGAATAGACCTCCAGTTCCAATCCATTTTTATGTTTAAAGGAATTACCATATTCATCCGATGCGAGGTTCAGAAGATGCTGCCAAGCCCAGAAATGGAATCACGAAGATCTGAATATAGACCATAGAGAGAATACTGCCGGAGATTGGACACTTCATACCACGAATTAAGAGCTTCAAGATTCTTGTCAGTGCCTGAAAACGCCAGTTGTATTCCCACACTGCAATCAACATATCCGCCATTGCTACTACACTTCGAGTTCGGTACTGCACAGTCTTGGCCATTGGAGCAGACCATGTCCTTAGAGCATGATTTACACCCGAATTTCTTCCAGAACAAGTTTTGAAGTGTACCCTTCTGGAATTCAAGAACCTGTAACACACACGACATAAGTTTCATAAAAGCCACACTATAACACTGCATTTTTTGTCTCAATTTGCTTACCAAGGTGAAGCTTTTTATGGTCATTGTACTGTCAGATACCAATACAGGAAATGACCTTGCTGCATACTTTCTTCCAGCAAATGCCACCATGTAAGCACCTCCATCGACCTGAAAAGCTTTTTTTTTTTCAATTAATATGCAAGAAAATCCATTTCAAAGATCAATTACAATGATTAAGAGACATTAATCATTATGGTCCTCGAGATTTAAAGCTCAAAATGCACTGATCTTCAATTAGATAAATGAGAACCATGAAAAGTAGAGAAATTTTTTTCTCTCTTTAGTTATTGTGCTATAAAACGTAGCAACAGGAAAGGAAAGAAAAAGCCAATGTTGTATACCGGAGAACTGCCATTGAGGGTAAGCAGAGAAAGCTCGTCAACTTTAGGTCTAAAGACAGCAACTTGTGCAGTACCTCCGGCCAGACCAAGACGAGAATCACAAGGCGAAAGTTGAACCTGATTGGAAAAGAAAGACTCCTTATTGGAAAACACAACACCGAATGTGAAACCACCCGATTTCTGCACAGAAGCATCCATGCAAGGGTCAAAAACATCATTTGTATCCGATGCATTTGCACCAACCATTATCAGCATCATCATCACCATCATGATCTTCTTTGTTTCCATGTTTTCTGTCAACATATCATCAATTCATATACAGTTCCTCTGCGTGAACAATTATGCAAACGATATTGGAACAACTGTAGATTAAAGGTCGGTCAACTCGCAGAGAACATAGAGTGTCTGACCCAGATTCTCATTTATTCAGAAATCAGATAAACAATCTCGGAAACTTGAAGATGGGGTAAGAAGAAAATGACAGAAACTAAAACTGAGACGTACCAAGTACCAAACTACCTTCAAGATACGATCTTTATGTGTCGAAGACGGAAGACACCTTAAAATACAGATGGGGTTCAGGACAACATTGGTAGTGTGCTGCATGGCCTTTTATTAGTCTTCCTAGGAAACAGCAAAAGACGCGCCATAACGGTTATGTAGGCAAGCTAGATGGATCTTGTCTCATCAATGGAAGTTGGTCTGTGAAAAAAGAAAAAAGAAAACAATGTAAATCAATGAAAGGACTGCGTAGGAAGATTGGTCTGAATTGAAGATTGTAGTTTGACTAAAATTGAGACAATTCAATCATTTAAAGCAATTAAACCAATTAGTTCTTGTCAATAGAACAAAAAGAATTTTATAGTAACAAAAATCACTTTTTTTTTAATTGATAGGTTACAGCACAATATTTGACAAAATACTGAATATTTTCTTGTCATTTCTAATTTTGGCAAGAGGTTAAATTCGGTTTGACCTCGGTTCGAAAATTTGTATTCGAGTTCGAGTCCGATAAAACCTTGGGTTTAAGTCTAATTAGGCTTGATTATATATATATTTAAATTTTTTAAAACTAAAAATGCATCATTTTACTTAAAAATTTTATATTTTGGACTGGATCTCAGAGCTCAAGTTTGATTAGACCCAGTTACATATATTTTAGTTTTTAAAAAACTAAAAACGCCTCGTTTTATTCAAAATGATTAAGCCTAATTATATATATTTTAATTTTTAAAAACTAAAAATGCACCATTTCACTTAAAAATTTTACATTTTGGACTGGGCCTCAAGCTCGAGTCTGATTAGAGCTGTTTGTATATTTTAAATTTTTTAGAAACTCTCAGACTCTTTGTATCAGCGAGATTTATATTGAATGTTATTGTTGTTGTTAATTTTTTAAAAACTAAAAACGCCTCATTTTACTCAAATCGACATGGTTTCACTTAAAGATTTCATATTATGAACTAGAAAAAAAATAAACTCAACCTAAAATTCGATCTAACTCGAACTAAATCCTTTTCCTTAGACTAGTCGAACTTAGTCGGGTGGACAAGTTTTGCCAAACCTAGTTATCTCCTCAGCCCTGCCAAATCTTTTAGTTTTCCTTTCTTTTCTTCACGTGATATTGTTAAAATCTATACTGACGTTTTTGGGGTTCAATACACAAGTTTCAACTTTTAATGTAAACAATACCTTTCCTTCATTAATTTCGTACTAAATTTTAATAAGAAACAATCTTTAAATTTTAAGAAAATTTCAAAATTAAGATTTTAAATATTTTAAAGAATTTATATTTTTATTATTTTTAGAGTTTCTTGAAGTGTAAACTCAATTGATTTATTAAACATTGCTTATTATTGTTGAAAATTGTAATTTTGTTAAAGCATTTTTGTCTATCTAGACATTTCACTTAAAAGCAAAAGTATATAAATGACAAATAAAGATTGAGAATGCAAAGAGAGAAAGGAAAGTATGAATGGTGGTCGGGCTCGGCCTAGCTCAGTCCAAAGTCAACGAGTCAGATCTTTTATTGATGAAACTACATTGTTAGAAAAGTTGTTTTCTTTCTTAAGAGTCTTTTTTTTTAATGTCCGTCGCTATTTTAATCACTTGAGTTATTTTATTTTCATCATTTGTTATTAAATACTATTGAGAAAATCCTCTGTTGAAGTTAATACAAGACAGTCATACTATTGGGTCTGATTTACTTTCATAAGTAGTGAGGTCAAGAGATAGTGTTAATGGTTAAGCGAGTCGGCTTTGTAATACTTTGAGTAAAACTATTGTTGTATCACAAGTGAAAGTAATTAACTTAGGTAAGGGATCCGTAGATGTATGTAACGTATGCCAAGCTGCGTTGTAAAATCTCGAATATTAATTAATTTATTATATATATATATATATATTTTTTGTTGGGTTAGAAACAATCGGAGCCTAATTAGAAATTTTGTGAGAGTACTCTCCTAGTCTCCTTTCAGAATTTCAAAAGAGAAAGGAATTTCGAAGAGACGAGAGAGCGAGATAAGTAAAGAAAAAAAGAGATAAAGAGATGAGATGAGAGAGACTTTGTATTTATAAATAATATCTTTAACCCACGAACATCTGAACGCTGTTTATCTTCAAATTGACATTAAATGCTTACTCTGACAAAGTCATCACATGTCATTTCCTCATGTGTGGCGGACATGACATGATAATCTAAATCTGCATCGGAAGATGTTAAAATTTAGAGTCCCGAACGGCTTTTACACTAAAATATTTTCATAGTTAGCTACGAATATTGAAGATTTAACCATTTCAATAGAAATCGTCAAAAGCCTTCCTTGTAAACCTTGTTTCTTGCCTCTTCATCAGTCAGCTTAAATCTGATAATGGAGATCCAATTATGTCAACACGAGCACGTCTTGACATTTTGTGAAGAAAACAGGGAGAATTTCATCCACAATTTGCTCAAGTTTTTCAAAAGAGATGAGGGAAATAGAAGAAAGTCAGATGGTGATGCAAAAGTTGTAGAGTTGGATGATGAAGAAGACTACCCTAATGCAGTGTCTGCTTCGGAATCGCGGATGATGGTCCCGTTTATTTCTGTGAAATTTGTGATGGCATTTGGGTTCGCAAATTCTGTGCTTCTTTACCTCCTGAGATACGAGCTCTTCCCCTACACTCGCAACATCGTCATTCTCTAAGGCCCTGTTTGGTTTAATGATTTGGGATGGAAGGGGATGGAACGTAACATGTTTCCATCGTTTGTTTGAGGGTTTCATAATGGAATGGAATGGGATGGGATAGAAGCGGAGGGTTTCATGATACATTCCACTCCATCCTAAACAGTGAAAATAAGAAACCTCCGATTTGGGAGGTTTAGGATGGAATGTAACCTAATAAATACATACT